>JAQFXM010008672.1:0-10389 GCA_034693345.1 Entomobrya multifasciata | reverse complement strand
CATGTATTTAAATGGAGCTCAATTGAGCATACGAAGATAACATTGTTTACGATATCCTTATTCTTATGGATTCCTGGGTATTCTGTCTTTTTATGCATGACTAGAGTAATAATTTGAACAATGTACGCAAAAAGCCACAATTGACATTATCATAAATTATGCAAGGTAACTCGTTAAGCCAAAAAATGATAAAATTTCATTTACTTTAACGATGAGCTTTTTTGTAACATTTTTATTTTTCAATTATCATAAGAAAATTTGAGAAAAACAAGCTTAAAAGCATGAAACAATGCATGACAAGGTGCTGACGAAAAACAACTGAAACGAAAACCCCGATTGTGAAATCAAGTATTGTAAAGCTTTTGTTTATCTCAAAAATAGATTAGAACTTGTTAGGGTTAAATTTAAAGTTTAAATGTATTTTTACCATTCTAAGAGAGTTTTATCTTACGTATTGCTTCAAATATAACGTAATAAAAGATAAAATTAAAATACGACAATGAACAACGATGTTTGGCACAGCTCGTAAAGATTGGAAGTTATTTTCCCATCCAGCAGCACAAACGTAAAGAATTGAAATCAAACACTAGTCTAAAAATAACTTCTTTTATGCAAAGTAGTAAAAAGCAATAAACATGCTTTATATTATAATCTGAATTTAGGCTTTGCATGAGAAAATCGAAATTCCCTAAATAATACAACATTTCATCAGGATTTTCAAAGTCTGGGACAATCTGTGACAAAGTAGAAAAAAGACTATTCATGTTACGTCTGTTATTCTATCAAATTCCATTCCCTGTGGACCTTATTAGTCGGTGATGGATTCGTGCTCGAAGTTATAATGGAATGATCAAAGTAAATAAACTGTAAAACAGAATTTTTCAAACAGTTTTCATTTAACTTAAATCAATATAAAATATTTAAGGTATAATATTACAAGGCAAGAAGTTTAAAGCTGCGAGAATGAACTGTATGAGATTTGATGAAAATTTAGTCGGTTGGTTAAAGTTGCTACAGACAGAAATGATCTTTTCCAGTCAGAGAAAATGAGTTACATTCATATTCCAAATGTTACACAAACTCGGTAAAAAGGCATATATCAATACATTAAATTATCAAAATCATGTAATAATGTACTTTGGACGAGAAAAAATGTCAGGATAGAAGTATAGACTTCGCATTTTTTATGCGATATACACTTTATATTCTATAATGTGTATTGTGTATGCGAGGCATTGATACACTTACTCTCTTGTATATGACTTATTCTCTTAATTCCTCTTACTTTTTATGTAGGTATGTTCCACGTCACACTCAAGAGATGATACTAAATATACGTGCCTAACATAACGCGCATTTGTTTCTAAGCTTGACGAAAGCTGATTTTACTTTCCCTTCGTTTCGCAAAGTTGGATACCGGATACTACTGGATCCATATTATGTAGTTTGCTTTTATCTTCATTGTGCAATACCGTTATGATGTTTTGACGAGCTGTCGTGTCAGCGCAAAATGTAATATTGTACAAATAACCGTCATCCAACTCGACACGTCGTAATAAAAGGAGAATCAAATCTCGTAACGAATAAGAGGACTATGAGTATGTTTTGTGAAGCACGTTCCAGGAACATATTACGGTGTGATGTGATAAGTGTGAAGAATAGACATGTTTATTTTACCACATTTCCGTATAATCATCCGTATAATAAAAATAAAGTATCAAATACAAATTCTCAAGTGCCTAAGAAGTTTTCACTATATGCGTATTGGAGTTTATCTGTCTACAATAATTAAACAAAATGATTCCGGGCTTTGCTGAGAAGATAAAACGAGGTCAGGTCAACAACTTACCATTAGTTACGTCCGAAAGCACAACAGGTGAAGTAGTACTGGAACTGGAACTGCTTGCTCCATTAGTACCGCTATGAGGAATCTTTTCTCCTCCGCCGCTACCACCACTACCAGCTTGTTTACTTTTGGGACTTCCATCTGAAGCGGAATTCGACGCCTCGGCAGCTGCTGCTGACACCGGGTTTGTTGCTACTGAAGCAGCCCGGGGTCCTGAGGTTTTGTCGGATTCCCTAAAGTAAAACAATTTCATGAGGTTTCAGAGTACACACAAGAAATACCATGTCAAATCATCAAAAACTGTTTACTCTAGTTAATACGCAGTGCTTTTAATTGTTGTTGTATGAATTTCACAACCAATTTAGAGTGAAAATGAAGATGGTAATTTATCTTGAGGCAATTGTATGCAGTGATGTTATTATGTGATGTACTTGTATACAAGGCCTTTTTTAAATGCTTAAATATTCAAATGCATAGTATCTACAGAAAAACGAAAAAATAAAGGTGACTACAAATTCAAAGAGTTGTTAACAAGATTTCAGTTGTGAGCTGTAAAGCAAAAACGAAAGTTTTAACAAGGTTTTATTTACGTCCATATGTCGCTTAAAATACATGCATCTGTCGTAAAACTTCAAAACACATTAAAATCCATTAACATATTCAGCCATCAGAACATTTTGCCTTACATGCAGTTTTTTGAGAAACTCATGTCAAGCTGGATATACAGTCCCACCATCGGATGCGTAGAGGGGTAGAATAATAATTTAATCTTTGAATTATTAAATGACTCGAAAATAATGATGGAGAGAGAGACCAATTTTCGAATTTCTTTACATGTTTCATTGTGTATTGTGTTCCATGTTAAAGTTTGTGTAACAAAATGATTTATGTCTACAAACGTCATGTTGTAAGGCAAAGAATGTCTACGTTTAAGATTTCTATCTGTAAAAAACTAATTTTTAAGAAAGTCAAGCAAGTGGGGTGAAATGAGAAAAAGTTACTCCCACACGTCTTACCATGAACCTAAACTTGCGAAACTAGATTACAGCTTATAATACCGATTCTACATCAATTTTCTACATCTATTCAATGTTTTTCTTTCATAATTCCTCTTACGGTTGTGTAAGTAAATGAACGTTGCACAATATGTTATTATGACCATATTGAGTTATGAAACTGCGCTATCAATACTTTATGCGCTATATGTACAACGTACACATTTATAAACTGCAAATATGCTGGAAATGACCACACAAAGTAATATTCCCTATTGCTTTCTTTGCTTTCCTCTGAAGTATAGTACATGCATATAACTTTATTGTGTACATACCGGGAACAGCATAAAAGCTTCGGGTCTCTAGCTAACCAAATAAACATAATTACCAAGCAAAAACCTAATAAACCAAAAACCACATTAACCCAGCCACATCTCAGCATGAATCATATCATCGCATCGCTTGGGTGACTAGGTCGCCTTATCTTTTCTAAACGGAAAGGGAAAACGAGGCTCTTGGCAGCAGGGTATTGAATGAACACGACTAGCTGAGTAAATAAACGAGCCACCGGGGCTAACTACAAATTTCATCAGATCAACTTTCTATCCTTTTTCTTCTATCTAATATTCCTAGAACAAGGGATAATTACAAATTGTAAAACATTTCTTATGCAAGATGTACAGTGAGATTCAATGTTAACAATATCAAAAGTTTGCTCCACTGAATACATAAATGTATGAAAAATTGTAATAATTATCGTATACCCGTGTAAAATAATGTGACTCGTGAAAACAGAAATGCGGTACATCATATGTCACATGTCACTCGGATATCAAAAGCCTGTAATTGAGAATTTTTTGGATAACGATCGTAATCAGAGTAAATGAAGGTGTACACTTTTTGTAAACATCTTCATTTTGTTATTATACTTTTAATGATTCTATTTCTACAGCTCAATTTACTGTGATATGATATGAATACAATATGAAAAGTTTAAAGTATATGTAAGTATACATACATATTTTGTGTGTAAAGTGTATAGAAATTTCGCAAACGCGCAGCAAGTGGTCTTATAATTCAGTCAACTATAATGCTGCTGGGAAGCAATCATTATTTTTTGGTAACTTTTTACTTCTTAAGGAACTGTATCATCTTCTCTTTTCCTCTTTGTAATTTGAGCCTCCCTGATAGATATCAAATCAACGAGGCACAAAGTAGCTTATAGCATTATTAGTGAAGCTCTCTACTACCTAAAAAAGATGGGATGTTTGATGACTTGATGAGGACAAAAATGTCAAGCATCTTCTTTAGGAAACTATTTAGTTGTTTGCAACAAAGTATTATTAGTTTTTGGTGGAAATTAAAGGAAACTGGGCCATTGAAGACTACACAACCGCGAACATGATGATATTGATGGCAAAAGAGAGAAAAAATCCTTTTTGTTTGTTAAGTGAGTTGTTTAGTCTGAGATTCATATCACTATATCAAAAGCAAGCCATGCAGCAAACAGTAGAAAACAAAGCGATGAAAATGAAGTCAACAACTTTTTTTGTGACAAGAGACAACAAGAGAGAAACACCACATATACCACAACACACAGTAATATATCAGATATAACGTAGTAAGGAAATGACTAATGGCAGTGTGAGATGACAGGAAGGATGACGGATGAAAAAAAGGAGACGATGATAATGATAAGACTCCTCTAATGAGAAATGAGGGCAATGAAAATGATCACGACGATATCATGACATACAAAACATTGTTATTAGAATGTTAATATTTTATAAGGCTTGTTTAAATGAATTAAGATAAGGACCGGATACAAGATATTTGCAACACTACACTTGTTCAACTCAACATACAGTTGAAGGGTAAAGTTTAAAATGCAATTTAAATTAACATTACTTTTTGATATGGAAAATTGTAGAAAGTAGGCGGGGTGGTGATATCTATTACTGTTTTTTCGCTATTTTACCGTAGCGGAAAAGGAGACGCCTACTAAACTAATTCGTTTCACTTTACACTTCCACCCAAGTTCCTAGTAAAAAGGACGATAAAGTCAAGTAAAGTCACGAATGAAATGAAAAGAAAGAAACAGAAACTACAACAACATGATTGAATAAATGAAAAATTGAAATTGAATTTTGTAGCAAATTATAAATCTTTTATATTTTGCTATACGATGTCACTTTATATATGTTAGTAAAATATGTTAGGTTAAATATTTGATTGTTTACTAAAAACGAGAACGAATCCGGTGGTTTTCCCTTTTGAACAAGGATATTAGGCAGATGAAATTTTTATAATGAACCGACTTTCTCTCGTTATCCAAAACTACTTTGTATTTTAGTAATAATCATAGTCAGTATATTTGCAAGCAAAACAACATTTCAACTCATTTGTTCCTGCCTTAATTATGAAAAATCATGTCTTCATGAATATACAAAGAAAACCAAGTATTACGCATTATAATTCATTAGACACACATACCTGAGTTGACTGAGCTCATCTTCATGCTGGTTATGACTATGACTGTTAATGTGAGCACCCATGATCGAATGTTCAGGTGAGTTTGGATTGTTGTTACTGTTATGTTGCTGCGGTGCAGTTTCCCTTCGTCTTAAAATCGCACTTACGTAATGACTTTGAGTTGTGAATTTGCAACGGAAGTCCTCCAGGGAGCCACAGTCAAATAGATAACAGCTTCCCGAGTTCTGTAATAAAAATCAACAACAGTTGCAACTTTTTTATGAAAGAAAAGTAACGTAAAACTATGTGTTGTACAAGAATTGCTTGACTTTACACATTTTCTTGAAAGTTGGCTTCTTTTTTCTTTACCAGTGGGAAATTACACGGAAACAACGTGATTTCTCAAAAGAACCGTACTTCATCAGATCATTAAAATTGAGAAAAGTATGTGATAGCGGTATAACTTTTAGTTGGGATTGCAATCGTTAGCGGTGGTGTACGGTGTCCCTTTATACAGAATCTCATATGCCATTTTTTATCATTTTTATCTTGTGCACATTAAAATCAAATGCACAATCTTCTGTGGTCGACTTGGCACATTTACTACCACAACCGCAGTGACTGGGACTTGCTTAAGTTTCCTTTGGCTTTCAGTAGCATCCTAATTTGTGATAAAGGATAGTTATGAAGAATTTTACATGGAAAGAAGTTTATTTTTTGTCACTTAACAAGCATTAAATTTTTGACAAAAGTGGCATGTAACTTGCTATCCTTGTTAAATGACTGACTAATTGTGAAAAGATGAATAAATTGCAAATTTTAATGGTTTTCTGTAAAGGAATGAATGGCATTTGACAAGTAAATCTTAAACTTTACAAGGCATGTCAGTATCGGTGTTTTCGACAGTTAACACTATGAAATGAGCAAGAGGCTTAAAGAAGATTAGATACAGAGAAACATGTAAGCATTGGATTGGAATTGTTTTGGTTTACTGAGCATGTTATGTTATGATGTGGTATAAAAACACTACTGTCCTACAGATAAGTGCAAAAGCAAAAAAAAACTCAACCGAACCTAAAACCTGCTTTTCTGCACATTATCTAGAAAGGAAGAGAAGTTGTAAGAATAGTGTAATGGGTGACTCTTCCACTAAAATGGTAATCTTGTTTGAAGAAAACCGTGTGAAAATCCTATTATCCCCATTAAATTAGGATTTTCGAACGCATGTCACTAGATTCTTGCTTTTTGTTGAATCTCTAAAACTAATGACTCATTCCGGAAATTTTTTCAGATTTTATCTCTATACATAGATATTAAATTGCCTTCTGTTAAGATGATTTTGAAAATATTTGTGTACATTGTAACATACTTTGTGTCTTCTCAACCTTTTTGACACGTCAAATTTTGACAAGAATTCTTTTTACCCTTCATTTAATGACTACATGCACAAGCAAAACAATAAACATGATGAAAACAAACATGAGCAATCACATAAACCTCAACAGTCGCTGATAACTACTTGGTTTGTTGAAGCTCACGACAACAGTAAAAGATGCTTTCTTCTCTTAAAGAAATAACACACATTTTTGTTCTGTTCATCAGAATCCTTTTTTTGTCCAATTCCTAGACGAGAAACTCTCACAAACTGCAATTGCCTGTCAGCATTATCTTTTCTAGTTAGTTGTGCTGTGTGATGATGTCTCCGTAAATCAACGTCAAAGAGAATAGACTAAATCTTATGCATTTCTGTGAAGATAACATCCGGTACAACTATGTGTACAGTGCACACGCAATGCAATGCAATCTCGATTCTCTCTCAAGATGAATTTTTTGCCTGAATATTATAAAACTTGTGTGTAAACAACAAAGAAAATTACGCTTTTGTACTTTCGACAGCAGACATGAGTTTTTGCTCGTGTGGTGTGTGCCTTTACGACAGAAACAGACAAGGAAAAGCAGCAGGGGATATGGACAATGTAAATTAATGTACAGATTGTATATTGTGTGTGGAGGAGATTTCATGCTGCACAGCACACAAAACAAAAATTCTCAAAGTAATTTGTAAAACTTTCGGATGAAAGGCTGTGTAACCTTTTTGTTATAAAGGTTAAGTAGGGCAACGAAAGTTTATGAAATGTAGTAAATTTTATTCGAAAACTGCAGATTTTACCAGAATACCCTAAAGAGAGAGAAGGCATGCATAAAGAATGTATGTTTGAAGTCAAGGATATCACTTTTCTTTTGTTCGAGGTTGTAAGATTTTGACAAGAAGTAATATTATCAGAATTAATTAAGTAGTTTTCCCTATTGCCCTTTTTCCGACATACATTTTGAGACATATCAAAAGTCTCCTCGGTAGCTATTGTTGAATTACTGCTTGTATATTATGCATGAGAATTCAAGGGGAAAACTTAACCAATTTTCAGATGTAAGAATATATCAATTTAAGAATGTAAATTGACAATGAGAAAACAAATATGTACATAAGCCTACGTACATACGTCGGCAAAATATGTTGCAACTGATTGTGAGCTAAGTTCCTAATGATGAAAATATGAAACCTGTAAATAAATATGTTTTACATGTTTACAAGAAAAAGGTTATTTCTCTCTGTGTAAAGCAGCTACAACCTGTGCAATTTATTTGTCAAATTACAGTCAACAGTGCAGTAGTTTGCTACAAGACATCAGTCACATCATGTATGGCCGTGTTTTCAGTAACATATCTCATCTATTGTTTTTTTTTTCGTGCATAAATATTATAAGAATAGTTAACTTATTATTTTTTGTGGTTTAAGTTCAAACTAATAATAATTTGTATCTGTCAACTAGCTTGCTGTGTAAAGATTTTGTGGTTAAATCATAAATATTTAATAAGATCTTGACAAGTACAAGCTTAAATTAAGCATTCGTTGGAAAAAAGCAAATAAATAAATAATTTCTTGTAAGGCTTGTTTACTTTAATCGTTTACATTACATGCACAAACAATTTTAATGTATTAAATTTACTCAATTGTTGTTTATCAGCTTGGTAAGCTTATGCTTAATCAATAATCACAATCTGAAATTGGCTTGAGGCATTATCATAATGATGAATGACTGACGTGCTGCTTTTATAATTATCCAATTAACAATTCAAAAGAAACCGTACGCAGTCGTTTCTGCACGGAATTTGGGTAAAAGCCGTCAAGATGAAAAAATTTGGAAGTACTGCAGCAGACGTTGTAAATTTAACTAGATAAAGTGATTCAACCTCCAAAAGAAACATGAAGACAGGCAGTCTGGAAAATCTAAATTACTAAACATGTGTAAACATTAAAGAGAAAATACAAACTTTCGTCATTTCGAATACTTTTCTGCCCCACGAGAAACTCAAGATACGACCGGAAACTCACATCAGTGTACTTTTCTAGAATGACTACGTCCTGTACAAAAATCTAAAAAATTGGTTTCCACCTCACAAAGTCTTCAATTAGCATAATGGATGAGAGCTGGTTAAATTCTCGTCACCTGCTGAAACCATTACATTTTACAGCATATTTATAGCCCAACTTGCTTTGATCCACTTCTAAATAGCTCAGTAGAGAAACTCTATTCATATGCAAAACTAGCTATTTCCTGGTTCACACAAACAAAGTCGTTTATGACTTAATGCTTTTAGCTTGTAGCTCCTTTTGTTATACCTGTATGATATGTCAGCAGCCAAGCCAAGTACATCGTATTTCAGTCTCCTACTTTTTGTGTTACATTAACCACGAGAATATTCGTTTAACCCTTTTCAACCTCTAAAAATACAGCAGTAGCTAGAAAAGTATTATGCATCCTCTGGCTTTTCCTGTCTGCTACTGCCAATAAAAATTTGCATGTGAGAATGGGACAACAATAAAATAGAGGCGTAGTAGAATTCTTAGTAGTATGATTTGAATGGAGGAAATCTAATTTTGATTCCCTATTCCGGAAGCTAAAAGGGCTACAGGCATGTTAATTTGGCACCTCGCGGAAACCTAGCATTTAAATAAGTTAGAATTGATAAATATAAAGCTTTCTGGCGAATATGAGGGATACATGTTTTTGTGATGTATAAATGTAATATATGAACATGAACTCATATGCAGGCGGTAGAAAGCAGTCAAGTGTGAAATTGATATTGACGTCGTGGCAATTTAGATACACCACCATTGTCAGTTTTCTGCAAGATACTGTGAACAGGAGAAAACTCATCGTCTTGTTTTGTCATTAATTCCAACTTGCCTACAACGCATACATAAAAGCTTTCATCAAAAATTTTATTGGATTTTTTGGGGTACTTCTGCCTCTAGATGAACTCAAGTGTGTATTTTTACGCGATATTCGCATTTCTTATTTTCTTTCTTTCATAACCATTGCCACAGCATAAATAGCTTTACGTTAACATAAACATTGCATTATACCAAAACAAATGTAACTTTCTTTTTGATATTTTTTCTTGAGATCGTGTAGCCTGTGGTGGTGTCACTACAATAATATTATCATGCAACGAAAGGAAGTGAAATGCTAAAATTCCACAGGGTACGTGTTTGTATTACTGAAATCATCGCAAAACTTTGGGTATTCCCAAGAAGGAACGACTCCCATGTATATATCTAATATATGACATGATATGATTTCATTCGGTTAAACTCCCTGTAGTGTGGACCCCCTGGTGAGTCATACTTTCCATTTCATGAATACAGATCACGTGTAGGTCGAAAAGTGGATTTTCTTTCTCCTTCTGAGATTTATTCGCAACCAAATTGAAATCTCAGTTTTACGGAAATTCATTTTCACTATAAAACTCCTCCAGCGCTTGGAAGGACAAAAGTTTAGCTTACTTAAAAACTTGCAGTGCCAGACCAAACCAGTCAATGAAAGGGTACGTTCTTAACTATAATTGTAATGCGCAGTTTTAAACAGCAAAGTAAATATTATGCAGACTAGTCTGTATTACGTCAAAAACTACTTATCATATTGACACTAATTAATTGGCCCTGCGTTAAAATGTCCAAACCTCGAAGTCCGACGTAAAAAAGGACCGAACCATAAGTACCGAAACCAAAAT
>JAQFXM010008671.1:0-10390 GCA_034693345.1 Entomobrya multifasciata | reverse complement strand
AATCAATATGTTCTTGATGCCTCTGGACTTGTTATTCTGAAGTGCTTGAAACGCGGAAGTAAAAGTGTTGTAAAAGCGAGAGAAAAATTTACTTTCACAAATGAGTGGACAGCAGAAGAAAGAAAATTCACTTACATTGCGTTTGATTTGAGCATACAATTTAAGAAATAAAACGTTTTTTGGAACATTTTAACAGCAAAAAAATCTTTTCTCCGTAAAAAGAGATTTTTTGCTTATATAGGTCACCAACCAATCCATGGTTAAGTAATATAAATAGAAAACTATAATTCGACGGCTAAAATGATGGCACACCAGTACAGCGCGTACCAATAAAATATTATCTTTGTTCTCGACGAAGTATTTCAACATTAAATGGATCCTATGCCATGGTGATATGATGACTGACGCGAGTACAAATTGTATAAATGTGTTAATTTTGATTTAGCCATTATAATTAGTCATTCCATGGCCAACGACTAACAAACGTACCTTAAATTTCAATGCAGCTTGATTTTTTTCTTAAAAAATTGAAGTCAAAAGTAAATCAGTAATCAAAGACCATTTTTCTAGAACATCCCTGACCATTAAAGCTGCAAGCTATGCATATACTTACAACGGGCGCACATTCCTCAAGACATGACTCATGACCTCATCTTTGATAATCAAAGCGAGCGAGCCAAAGTTATTTTTACTCAAAGTTTAATTAATCAAAATTCATTTATCAAATAGCTTATTTGCTTTTTTATCTTTACATTTTACATACACTACGGCTTATTTTTTTAAATGTCTGTCTTTTATGTCTTGTGGAGTCAAATATGTTACGCCAAACAAAATACGTAAAAGTTTTAGAACGAATGTCTCCACAATTAATTCTCCAGTACCAGACCAAATAGTTTAGCTGGTGTTATGTCACTGTACGACTTCGCCACAAAAAGGATTACATTTTACCAAGACGTCGTGTATACCTACATACATGATACATATAAACAGACTAAACAGGTATGCAATGTATAGAATCATGATTTTTTACGAGTTATCAGATCTCATTAACATGTGCATAAGTTTCAATGTCTTCTTTTCTTTGATAAAACGTCTATAATATCAACTATGTACATGCAAGAAATAAGATGATATACATGATACATGTTACATCTTAAGACAAGAATTCATCCATTTTACACTGGAGTCTAGGTCATCTGAGCATATTTTTGTCAGTGGCAGCCAGCGTAAAATAAATAGTATAAATTGAAATTGAACATGATAAGGTAGGCGAACCCATCATTCAATTCATTTTTTCGCAAAGGTTATCTCTGCGAAGGCCAAGAAAACTACGCAAAATCACTCAAATATTACAACAGAAAAAGTACACTCTTCATTTTACACTTTAAATTCAATTAGCCCCCAGTGTTTTTATTACCAGTGTCGCCACAAAAAGGTCGTAATCTATGAAAAACAGATAAGCAGTGCAAGACAAAGTAATGTAATCATTAAAGGAAATGACCATTGGCCAGTTGAAATTGAATGGTGGGGTAGTGGCTGTGACAGTGAGTGACCAGTGGTCACTTTGTAAAATAATTTTTTTGGTTATGTAATCTTATCCTTTTCTGTATAGTCTCCATGTATTTTTTATGTGGCGACTTGTTCATCTTGTGATCACGTGTTAAGCAAGTACATATTTCTTATACTTATAATGGTTAGAGTCTCATATGGGGAATACGCTTTAACGCTTAAACAAGTTTTCTCATCATATCACATCTTTTGACCAAGAAAAGTCGCCTATTCATAACCACAATAATGTCAACAAACACAAGAGTGAATAGAGTCCCAGTCGTCAAGACCTCTGATTCAAGTCAACCGACGACTGGAAAAGTGAGACGGAAAGCCTCAGTGCCACATCGCTTCTCAGTTGACTACTTTGGTTTTCCGAGGATTAATGACGACAGTGATGAGTCCGACCCTGCGACAGGTGGTGTGGCAACTAATAACAATAGTGGGGGAAGTGGGGAATCCTTTTTTCGATACGCAAAGAACATATTTTTGGGAAGTGGAGACGTGATGGAGGTGAGGGGCAATAGGGGACTTCAGTACCTGGCAACTTTCGCTGGTGAGAAGAGAATGAAAATGGTTCAAATAATTAAATTAGAATGGCATATTTAATTTTAATCAATTTTTTTTAAATAGCCAATATGGGTGCGTTTGCATTTGGCACGGCTCTCAGCTATCCAGCCGTGGCACTGCCGAGTTTGAGGGAAGACATGTATTTCAAAAATATTTTGAGTGAAAGGGAGGAGTCGTGGATTGGTGCAGTTTTTGCGGTGAATAAAAATGATTTCAAAGTAAATTAGTTCATTTTAATATATATTTAATCGCTATTTTATTTATTTTTATTTTTTAGCTGGGTGCTGTGTTAAGTGGTCCCGTATCTGGTTTCGCTATTGAAAGAATGGGTCGTCGAATGAGCATGCTAGTCCTTTCCGTCCCCTTTTTCTTATCATGGATGCTTATCAACATTGCAACAGACGTGGCAATGATACTCGTAGGTCGCTTTTTAACAGGATTCTTTTCCTGTGTTTTTCTGATAGCAGCACCAATTTTCACTGCGGAAATTTCAGATGCGTCAATCAGAGGAGCGGTGGGGGCTACTTTTGATATGAGTAGTAGTGTTGGCATACTCTTCATGTAAGTTAAATCCAAAAAGGAAAATGTAAAGTGAAATCTTCATATTAAAATATCTAATTTACTAATTACTTATCATTATCATATTACAGATATATTATTGGCACGTACTGTGATTGGAGGACACAGGCATTAATTTGTGCCATCATACCAATTTTGATATTTGTCCTAATGATCTTTGTACCCGAGTCTCCAGCTTATCTTTTGGAAAAGGGGCGACTAGATATGGCCAAAGAAGCATTAGCAAGGTACAAAGGACAGAAGAACAACCCAGAATACATTTTAGCAGAACTTGACAATGTAAAATAATTAAAAATTAAAGTTTACTCATTTTAATTTTTTAAATGTATTTTAAAATTAAATATTCTTTTCGTACATCTTCACTACAGCTTCAACAAGAAGTAGTCGACTCCAAAGCTTCCGAATCCGCTTCTTTCCGCGACCTCCTCTCACGACCAATCCTCGTTCCAGTGACCATCGCTCTGATGGTCTTCGTCTTCCAAGTAATCTGCGGTCTAGATCCCATTCTAGTCTACACCGTCGACATATTCAAATCCGCAGGAGGATCCTCCATCGACGAATACACCTCCACCATAATTTTTGGCGTTATTGAACTATTCGCTGGTATCCTCGCAGCCTTCTTCGTAGACAAAACAGGGCGTAGATTCCTTCTCCTTTTCAGTGAAGCAGTTATGGTCCTTTCTTTAGTCGCCTTGGGAATATTTTTCTTTCTTCACTCAGGAATTTCACCTTCCAACACCGTTCCCCTACCTGGACCAAATGTCGCTGTGTCCCCCATTTTAGCATGGCTTCCATTAACAAGTTTATCTATTTATATTCTCGCCTACTCCATCGGTCTAGGACCTGTGGGATATCTACTCATGGGAGAAATTTTACCTTTAAAAGTAAAAGGTCTCGCTGGATGTTTACTCACGTCGGGAAAATGGCTACTGTCATTCTTGGTGACAAAGTTTTTCGATGATATTATTTTGTTGATTGGGGAAGCCGGTTGCTTTTGGTTATTTGCCGGATTCTGTATTTTGGGATTCATGTTTGTCTTTTGGTTTGTACCGGAAACGAATGGAAAGTCGTTGGAAGATATTCAAAGGGGATTCAGAAGAAGGTACAGTTTGGAAAACCTTCAGGCCGCATTACAACAAGAAGAAACGGAACCTCTTTTGAGGGGAGGGGGTCGAGGTCGTGATCCAGAAAATGTTTCTAGTCAGCAGCAAAACCAAAATTACAGCGCAATCTAATCTCACTGCAGCTGCGCGTGGAAGAAACAGGGTATCAGCGTTCACCTGCATAAAAAATAAATATTTACTTGACAATTTTTTCTAACATTTTCATAAAAAATAGTCAATTAAGAAATATAATTGTACATACCATCTTTTATATAATTTGTTGTATTAGTTATAATAGTTCGTATATATTTCGCTGTTGTCATTCATAATCATCATCGATCGCCATCAGAATAGAAATAAACTTTGCAAAGTTTTACCTGTAAAAACGAAAGAGAAAATGAGGAAAATGCATGTGAGAAAAAAATGCTTTTATTCTGTCAAAATCTTTACCATGTGCATCATCATCGGTTATGCTGCTGATTTTTATGTAACCAAAAAAAGTTTAGGTGGATATGGATATTCATGGCTTCATTACCATTTGAATCTTTTATTGGGGTAATTCACAACACATTTCCAAAAAAATCAATCAACTCACCTGTGTAATTTGTTATACGTTTCAAACGATTGTACTCTTTAAATATTTCATGTGAACAGCCCCCTGTCCACATTTTTAAACTTATATGGAGTCAGACACAGTCTGGTACGAGGGTTTACCACTGATTGCCCGAGGCAAAATATCAAAGATTTTTTTTTCATTTCTACCTGTATATATTCCCGTGCACCACTGCTGTTGTACCTGCGAAACTGCTGATTACTGTGTACCTCTTACTCTGAATTGAATATTATACTTTACCAGGTAATGGCAAAGTGACGATGATGACTGCTACATGTAATGCATACTTTCATGTTAAAGCCGACACGACTCGTCATACCTTACCTTTATTTTAATGAACAGGTAAATGGATTTACTTACACATAAAGCTATACGTTACTTACGTACCCAATGCATCAACTCAACTTACATACCTTACCCTTTTGTCATCTCGTCATGCTCATGAATCAAGAGGATTAGTAGTAAAATAGCAAAGAGGAACCGAACAAGTCAGGTAACAAGTAACAAGTAACAAGTAGAAATTTTTGAATTATTTGTTATGGGATTACACGTACAAGAAAGATGTTGACTTTTTTGTATCAAATGTACAAATGCTGCTATTACTGTTTACACATAAAATTCTTATGACATTAGTAAGAGTAACATGAGTATAAAATGAGTATCGTGTATCATGTGTATTGTATGCATATATATCTAGTTTACCCCTTATCATCATTTTAGACTTGACTTCTTTTTCTTCTCTTGATTTTCCATATTTTATCTTGTAAATAAGATTGCATTGTAAAATCTATGTGCTCTTACCTGTAATCAACGCCACAATCACAAACTCACCTGTGTAACTGTGTATGTATGTATGCATGTGTTTGTGTTGTAGAATAAATGGAAAATTTAATCCTACGTCAATTCCTCCAATTCACACGCTTATAATAATTTGTACGTGGAAAAAAGGAGAGCACAAACAAAATACAGAGTACACACATGTATTTTTTTGCTTCTCTTAATCAAGGATTTCCCTAAAATAAATTTTTCATAGTAAACTATGTAATTATCATTGTAATTTTTAGTCGAGTTAGTTAGCATAGTGCTTAGAGAGTGCTACAGATTTACTAATATTTTTTTGTACTAAACACAATCTTCTTCTACATATTTTACAAGTTGAACAAGAGCATCTTCTTCATTTCAACATATCAAATATCGACAATGATAACTTTGTTTTTCATGTGTGATTGTGCATAACTTATAATTGTAAAATTGTAAGCTAATCTGATGTGTTGTGTGTAAACCTGCGCGTGTGTGTTGTTTTCTTGAGCGCATCTTTCCTGCACTTAAAAAACATTAATATTTTTGTTTGTTAAACTACATTACATGCAATGCTTGATTCTGCGCAGAAGAATATTGAAATATTATATTTTTTGCACAAAGTGATTCAACAAGTTTGAAAAATCAGTTTTCTTTTCCTCTTTTTTCAATTCATGCACATGCATTTTTGATACATGGAATACATTTTAACAATGCATTTTATTTTTGCATAAAAATTGAGATATAAAGCCCTGCATATTGCAATGCAGTTAAATTACCTGTGCATTTGCATGCGGCGGTAGTACTGTATGTGTATTTTTTAAATTGCAGCAGCAAGACCACCTTTACAACATCATCCTTAAAAAAAGCCTTCATCTTCATTATTCTCTGTCCTCTCATCAAATCTGAATCAGTATTCTATTCTGACTGTGTATGCAGAACTTTTTGAAAGTATTATTTTCAGTGGTGCCGTGCAAAAGGCATTTAAACAATCAAACAAGCTATTTTGAATGTGTGGCCGTGTGCCTGTGCCCTGTGCCTTATGAGCAATAACTTTTTGTGTGTTGTCGGTCGTCGTGCATTTTGGATTGAATGTTGAATGCTGAGGAATCATGTGCAGTATATTATAATATAATAGCTCATAGGCCACAATAGTGAACCAAATCACATATCCACATAAAAAATATGAATAGGCCACCTGCACCTGCTCCATAAAAATATTTATAGTGATATTTTTGTAAGGTGAGCTATGATGTTGACTAGCTTGCATTAAAAAAATCACAGGCACACATAACAAGCATGCAAGTGAATTTTTACAAGTGAATTCTTCGGATGTTGATGTATTCAACCAAATTGTGTGAAACAGAAAATACAATTTTTACTCTTTATATTTTTGGTTGAAGGACCTGCCACAAACTTTTCGTTTTTAATTCCAATAATCCAAGCCAAAATAGTGCAAAGCAATAACATACTATTTATTTACAGAACATTCCAAAACATGAAGATGTAGTTTGGTTTATTGTGCATGTGTACTTTGTAAAGTAATTTGATATTCCATAAAAGAATATCGACCCCATTGGATTTCAGTTACACGACGACACGCATTCAATAAAGCTATTATAAAGAGCTTGGTTTGGTTTTGGATTTCATCGTAAAATTGAAAATTACCAAAGATCTCGACAGTTTTCTCTGGCCACTTTAATTTAACGATCAATTTTCTAAAAAATATTCATAATTTTCTATAGAAAATATTTTCTGTAAATTTTCTAAAAAAATGAAAAGTGAACATGTAAGGGGAACAATACCTCCAACTGTGATTACGATAATGTAGTTCCCCCGTAATTTATTATTTTCATGTTACAATTGACAGTGCACATGTTATAAAACGATAAAAAATGAAAGCGAACTAGTTTCTTGATTCATCCTTGTCTTTCAAGACAAGAGACAAGTGTTCGTCGTTTCTCCTCTCCTCTCCTGTGTTCCGTGTCATTCTCCCTATTGTGTATTGTCATCATCCTTTTTATTATATTTTTTGGGATTTTTTTATTCAGTGCGGTTTGTTTATTTGTTTTGGTTGGTGTTTTTTTGGCGTGCGTATGTAATGTGTGTTGGTGGTCTGGTCTATAAAACCCAAGACTTACACAATTTCCTTTGAAAAAAAATTTTATATAATTTTTTTTTGGGATATTTGCCAAATGAAAAAAAGTAGAGAAACAAGTGACTAGAGTATACCGTGCAAAGACGAAGAAGGATTATGCGTGATTGTGTTGGATAATAATGAGATGGGTGAGTAATGATGACAATGATGATGGTTTCAAAGTTTAAAAAAATCTGACGAATGAGGTGATGATGAAAGTGTGAATCTTTCGAAAGACTTCCGCCTTGTTCCCTTATCCAACTATCACAGCAAAGCCAGCACAGTTTTAACAAAGCAGGAAATACAGATTTATTTTTTTGGCATTGTAACAGTAAAACAGTGAAGATTAACGGTTGTAGCTACATTATGATCATATATGCTGATTATTTTTTGGAAGTATAACAATACTGCAAAAAAAATTAACAATGGAGTGAGAACGAGAAGTACACGCACTGCCTTGTTTTTTTGTGAATAAACCGTCGTCGTCATCTCGTCATATCAGCTCAGCTTTAACGCAGCGGCTGATGGATGAGCAAGATGGACTGTTGTATAACAAGCTTGTGAATTACTAAACTAACATAATATATTTTTAATGAAAAAGGTAAGTAAAGTCTAAAACCGTTTTCTTCCGTTTTATCATGTCCATTCATAAAGTTTATGCTTTTTGAACAATGTGTTTCATTGTTGGATCATTTGGATGAAAAAAATATCATAATATGATCATCAAGGTAGATTCCTTCATAATTCATGTTGAATTAACATTTTTTCATTGTTAAAATATAGTAGGTATGTAATATACATTGCATGTAGACTTTGTTTTTTAATAATGCAGAAAAAAAGTACACATTTAATCTGTCTACTTTGAAGGGTGAATTGGGTAGGTACTGTTTCTAATGCAGTTATTCTCTCACAAAAAAAGTGATGTGGATGTGATGATGTGAAAAAATATTGAAAAAGTGTCCTTGTTTTTGCGAGACGTGACTTTATACAAGAATGTTTTACTGTTAGCATTTTTTTAAATGAAAAGGTTAGATTGTTACATTCTATGTTGTATTTGTAGTATGAAATGCCATTCGTTTTTGTATTGTTGCAAATTGCAATTTAAAGTGATGTGATGAGTGATTTTAATACTAATGATTTAGTTGACATGATAAAATAGCAATGAGCTAGAGATGCATTTATGCAACAGTGAAACAAAACAACGCACATTCATGCATAAGAAATTTAATATATCAATTTTACGTAGAATTGAGAATTTCATATTTTAAACAATTATACTCATAGTGGCATCGGGTCGTTCCGATCTGCAGAAGGATTAGATTGTTTATATTTGCGATACAAACTATATTGGCGTAAAAACCTACTATTTCCAAAAAGAATTGATTTCCACTCGTTTAATTAATTATTTTCTTAAGTTAAGCAGTCTACCAGCATATCATTCAAAACATAATTGCGTTGTTATTTTAATTTTCTACATGTGTTAAATACTTTAATCGTAGATATTTGTGAATTAGTGTCTAAAATGGGAATAGTAGGGCGTGCGATACGATTAGAGCTCTCTAATACCGTTTCATTTTAGCAATGAAAGTATTTAATGTACACAGCCTAGGTTTTTTCACTTAAAAATACCTAGCATATTATTTCCCTGTTTATACAGAATGCAGACTTTTTATTGGATTTCAGATTTTTTGAAAAAAAGTTAATGTGGTTGGTAAAGTAGATAAAAATGTATGATAAATAATTTAATGATATATTTTTTATGATGCATCATGCATCGTGCGAGAAGGTAAAACTGTTATAGAAAAAGTGCATAAAATATATATATCTTTATTGGCTTTATACATGGTGGCGGGGGTGGTAGTATGGTGCTGCTGCTGATCATTGATTTTCTGATTACCTATCAGCGCAATTAACCCTTTTTTCACTTATAGTTTATAAAAACGCATTTTATAACAAGTTAATTTTAAAACCTCGAATGAAGCATAAAAGCACCCACACCCTTTTTCGCAGCAAAAAACCGTACACACATACCCTTCATTATCAATCAGTTGATGAGCTCACTCAAGAGATCATATAGCACCGCTGCGCACAGACGTGCACCCTCCCACCCTCCACGTTGTAAAAAAATGGTGAGAATTGAGAAGTACCGCAAAGCACGTTATAAAATAAACCTATGATTTAGCTACAAAACTATATTTTTTTCTTTAAAAAAAGGACAAGGGCTCCTCCCAAAAAAATACAGAAAAAAACTAACTGTTTTTTACATTAAAAATACATTTTTCCAACATATGTGTGAAAACGTGTGTAGTACTCTTTAAAAATATTAATTTTCATGTTTTCGTCTCTTTGAAAACTGTTCATCTGTTTGAAAAAAATTGGATCAAGTGTGTTGGATTCTTTTTTAAAAAAGTATAAGAAGTTCTAATGTTTTAGAATTTCCTGGTTTGAAATTCGATATTTTTGGGGTTTAAAAAAGGACCAGAACATCAGGTTTTGGAGGAAACGGAATGAGCAGCGGGTTTCATTGTATTGTGACTTGGGTGCAGATATGAAATGTGAAGATGCAGCATCTGTTGTGGTGGGTTGATCCGTGTAGAAACTTGTGGGCTGCCACATTGCAATGAGCCGACTGGACTTCCTGCTTTCCAGATGCTTGGCTTCATCTCAGCCGTGCGACGACTGGAGGCACTGCCTACTTCTCAAATTAATTATTTAGTATGCCTGTTTTAACATAGGGATACTTGAAAGGGTTGGATTTTGCATGGCATGTCGCCCTGCAAATCATTACCATATCAAATTTGATATCTAAGCTGTATTTGTTTATTTGATAGCTTAAAACTTGATCAATTTAAATATTTTATTTCTCAAAAAATTTCCTCTTTGTTTTGGTCGGTATTACTTTGTTAAGGGCAAACTTTTTAAAAAACGACAGCTGCGGAGGCTGCGGGTACGCTTTGTACTTCCTTTCTTTCAAGTGCAGGAGAAGAGAAGATGAGTCGTAGCATGGCAGATGAGTCACTTCCGCTTCATTTTTATAACTTT
>JAQFXM010008670.1:0-10390 GCA_034693345.1 Entomobrya multifasciata | reverse complement strand
AACCACAAACATTTCTAAAATACTCCAAACCATTTGCTACTCTACTCACTAAACCCATCCCAATCCCATCTCTAATCCTTTGACTTGTCGTTTTATTCTCCTTTTCAAAATACCTATAATGCCTCATAAACCCAACACTCTCCGGAACCAATAATTTCCCCCAACCCTTTTCAAATTCATACGCAAAATGATTTCCCGCATTTCTAATACCCTCCGGCCTAGCAATATATTTACTTCGACTTTGATAATGTCTAAAACCCTCTCTTTTATCAAATTTCATCATCCACAATTCTTGACAAACCTTAAAATCTACAAAATTTTCCCTAAACCTATCACATCTTTCTAATAACTTATCATCCTTATTTCTCGACTTTTCATAAAAGGCACACCTAAACCTATATTCCGCAAACTTATTATTACCCGCGTCAAAATTCCTATCCAAATTATCAATCAATTTCCCAAAGTCATCTAAATTCTCCATTTCCGGTACAATAAACTCGTCAACATCCACAAAAACTAAATATTTCGAAACACCTTTATTCCCATAAAAACAATCATTAATTCCGGGTGTTAAACCTTTACCAAAATGTATTTCTTTATCTTTTTTCTGTGGATAATTATGCCAGGGATTAATTTTCACTGAAACTTGGCCATTTGTCCATTTATTATAATTATTCATAACACAACTTGCTGATGGTCCGATAGTTAGGTTATAAAATGTAAAATGTTCGACTCCCATCATTCTATAGTATTCCATCCATTCGATTAAATGGAATACTTGGTTGTATCCATATAATGGTAAAACACAGGCAGAGAATTTATATTGATAATTATTTGGTTCGGATATATTTCGGTATTGGATTGGTAAACGTGCGGGACTATAAGTCTGGTTTCCTAGGAGAATTGATATATATTCGAAGGGTTCCGAGGATTTTGGTAAAGTACATCGAATAAATGAACCGGCGACTTTAGATGCCCAGCCTTTTAAACTTTCGGCTTTAGCTTTAGTGGTTGTTGATTTGGAGAAATTTGCATTTTTATTCTCATTCGAACTTTTGTGAAATTGGCAGTATATTTGAAGGTCCTTCTTTTGTAAATTAGGTCGAGGTCCTCCAATAATAACTACTTGGTTATTGTCATACGAATAGGCTGAATATATGAAGAATTTGTGGGTGGAATGTCCAGTATTTTGCCAGTCTCCTTGAAAATATGTGATTGGTGGTTGTTTTTCTTTATATATCGTTGTTGGATATATTTGACGGTCGGTGAACACGGTTATTAGGATGAATATCGTTACTGTTACGATAGCACTTGTTTTTAGGCTTAAGGCACGATATGGTAAAGGCACCATCATTTCAAATTAATAGTTTATCAATTTTTTCTAAAGCTTCTATAAATATTTGGACCAATTAATAAAGATCGAATTGAAGAATTATATTTCTGAAATATTTGGTTGTTAATAGACTTGTGCCAGGTTTTGTAAAATAAAAAACGAAATGCCACCTTGCTACGAATTAATATTGGGTGTTAGCGAATTAGTAAGTTCGTACTTATTTTTACTTATCTGTCTGACGCAAAAATCCGAATTTGATTTGAGATAACATGAATATTTGTGACACAGAAATCACCTTGTCATAAATTATAATTCGAAGTATACTGTTACAATATGTATCCTTATCGGCCGGATTTTGTGATAAAACTTATCAGTTTTGTGACATCAATTACCCATCATCATCTACATTTCAATTAATGCTGTAAAATACGTTAAGTTGCATGATGCTTATAATTCTTATATTCTAGCTTGGTACATGAGAGGGAACACACGATGATTTTTCCATGCAAAAGATCTATCTTGTATGCAGCATTGACTATTGACGCATGATAATGATTTGACGACAAAAAGGGATTACCAAAAAATATCGTAATTCTGTGCAAACATACTACTCATTAGCAAGAGCACAGTTTCAGCCGAGTATTTCAATGAGATATGTCAAATTTGTATGCATACACATTTAAAAATTCTTCTCATTGTAAACATCTACAATATTAAAATATTTTTTTAAACGCATAAGTAAGCATGAAAATTTAAAATATGAGTATGTCCTTTACACAAACCACTGGTTTTGGCTTGCATTACTTTCTTTCAATCTCAAATATCTTGGTACAAAAACAATGCGCATAAAAAATCTATTTTTATTCAGTCTCCAGATATGCATGCAGACGTCCGGAAAATTAATAAAGGAATGCCTGTCTCAGTAAAAATTGTTCGATTGTATTAATTTTTAACCAGCCGTACAAGTTAAGCCATTGTTAGAAATAAAACCGAAAAACAATTCAATATTTCACAACGATAGTCTATTTGATTGATGACTTCAAGTATATTATCAAGAATACATACATACATATTGTTGTCGATACTCATACCATTAGTTGTCGTTTACATAGTTTATAAGCTTAATATTATATACTTTAAATACAAAAAAAATTTTATACGGTGGGATTGTAATGGTCCAACTGAAAAATGGGCAAAAAGGCAGCTACTGAATAAAAAGATTCAAAAATAAAATTCCGATCCTATTGCTTTTCCCTTTGTAGATAAAATTGTGAAATTCCAGAGAGTTGTAAGCTGAAATGAAAATATTGAAACTTGAATGTCGGCCCTTTTCCTAAAATAAACGTAAGCTTTAAAAAGGCAAATACACATGTATGTACATGTATGTTAAGTTGAATCAAAGGCATTTTAGTTATGTTATCCCTATCACGTCAGTACTTTTATAATTTTCCTTAACCCAACCAACCCTTTTTGTCAACTTAAAAATTTAGCTACTACGCAGTAAAAAAAACTCCCCAAACCACTCTTAAAATAAACTAAGCGTTTACACAAATATGGTCAAGTCAAACAGTTGCATACACTCACATGCATTTTACGAAAAACAAAATCTCGTATAAAAGCCCCCTTCACAATTCATTTTATCATCACACCATTTCCAGCTCTCGGACAACTAACCTCAAAACATTTCAAACCCACCAACCTGGTAAGAAAATATCCCTATCTCACATTGACCCAAACATATTCAAATATTATATAATCCGTATTCATTTTACGACTTAAAAATATTAATTTGTGCTACTTTTTTCTTTCGTATTTTTTACAGTTTCTACCCTTTCGATTAAACCATGGAAAAGATTGCCTTATTCCTCCTTGTACTCCCGGCCTTATGCTTGGCCTACCACGACACCTGTATTCCTGAATGCATTCCAGGGGCTACACCTCCAAACCAAGGAGGTGCCATGTGCAGATGCACACCTGAAGCTCCACTTGCCGGATGTCAAGTTTACGCCTGCAAACCTGGACAATCTAGCGACAAGGAGTTTACCTGCATGTGCATCCCTGGCATTCAACCCGAAGGCTGCGTTTATCCTCGATGCAATAACAGCACTCTTTCTGCGACCAATGCTGACGGAAGTGCAACCGCTGGTGTTGATACTACAATCTGCAATAAGCTGTGCAACTGCAGAGATCAGCCTCCAGACTGTACCCAATCATCAGGAAATCCTGCCGATGGCGCTCCAGCTTGTACGTGCACTCCAAAAAATTGGAAGACAGGATGTACTATGCGACCATGTAGGCAAGGTGATACACATGATAATATTGACTATTGGTTTTGTGAGTGTACTAAAGATTATGCTCCAGATTTTTGTTATACGCCAATGTGCGGAACACCTCTGAACTAGTTTTTTTTCATTGGACAAACGATACATGTATTATTCGATATTTTTTTCTTATAAAAGGATTGATGTGTTAACAGAATCATATATAGTTTTTTAGTAATTTTAATGTGTTTTTATGAAGATTCAATGAATACAAAATTAAGTAAAATAAAATGGGCCAAGTTTTTTGTAAATGGAACGTCTTAAAAATTATCAGTTTGTTTTTGCATGAATTCATAAGAAATATTCTATTCTGTTTACAATGTGAAATATGCACAAACCATCAAATTCCATTTTGAAGAACCAGAGAACGACATGTGATACATATTCTATCAAGTTAATACATTTATAGCATAATATTGATCCAAACAATATTTCTTATTTTTCCTGTGGGCACATGAAAATGATTTATGATGGAGAATGATTGCTAAAAAACGACCAAAGTTACTTCGCCAACCAAACTGAACTTCGTCTTGAAAAAATATATTTTCAATCGTATGCTTTTAAAATGTTGTATTCAATTGTGTTAAATAATAAATAACCATTGAAACATTATAAAGCATTTAAAAAAATACCAAATGCTTCTTCGAAGTTGCAAATTGTTCCAAAATAGTGCGTTTTTAAATACATAATGTTATGGGATGAAACACAAATATACATTACAGTTAGCCTCACAATCAAATCTAAAAACATGTATGTTTTTATATAGGAGTAAATTTGTACGCATTAAATGAACTGTCAGTATTGAGACTACTTTTCTTTAATTATAACATGAAAATTATAAAAAGGATATAAAAAAGCTTGTATACTTTGATGTAAATACCTGACATCACCAATTTTTTGTTTCGTTCGTTTCTTTCAGTTAAATTTATGATCTCACAAAACATTGTGTGTAAATTTTTTTTTGAAAGTTCTGTTGTTAGTATTAAAATGCAACTAATAAGGCAAAGCCACTTGTTTAAACTAGTTTTCATTGTTACACAACTTTTTGGGTTAATACTTCCCATCTAATGCAATGTAGTGTCTTAAATCCTAAATGTAGCCATATCTAAAAATATCCATAAAGATATTCTGTCTAGTCCTTTATTTATGACGTTATGAGGAAAAATATTTAACTATGCAATAAGTTTACACTATTAAATATTAATAAATGCAAGTAGTTTTGCAAACATTATCTCGAAAACTACATATTTTATTTCTACAATTACCATACTTGTTCGAACTTTACATAAAATATTTTATTCGGTTTATCTAATTTAAAAAGCTTTTCCTAACTGGTAATGAAATCTTTAAGTTATTCATTTATCATCAAACTATATAAATGTACTATTTAGTCAAGAAGGGTTCAACAACTTGGAGTGTAGCA
Source organism: Entomobrya multifasciata (assembly GCA_034693345.1). Taxonomy (NCBI): domain Eukaryota; kingdom Metazoa; phylum Arthropoda; class Collembola; order Entomobryomorpha; family Entomobryidae; genus Entomobrya; species Entomobrya multifasciata. The sequence goes on along the minus strand of JAQFXM010008670.1, from coordinate 5,313 downwards.
AAAGTCGGGAAAAAAATCTTTAGTACATTCACAAAAATAATTACCCTCCCCTGTATCCGCTTGAGTACATGGCCGCAACGTACATCCTGTATTCCACCAATCTGGGGTACATGTGCAGTCTATTCCGTTTTCCTGTGGGTCTCCAGAAGTTTCAGTACAGTTTGGAGGTTGTACTCCACAATTGCAAGGATTATAACACATTGTAGAATAAAAGTTAGCTTGATTACTGTAATCGGGTGCAGATAGGGTACTATTATTGCAACGAGTTTTGACACAGCTTAGTGGATGAGCTTCTGGGGTACACATGCAGGTTAGCTTTCCTGAACTGCTTTCTCCAGGTTTGCAGCCCCGAACTTGACATCCGAATAGAGGCGCATCTGGTGAACATGTACACATTGGACCTCCTAGTTCGGTGGTGTATCATCCTTTTTGCATTCGGGAATACAGGTGTCTTGAAAAGCCAAGCACAAGGCTGCAAGAAGCGGGAGTAATAAGGCAATCTTTTCCATTGTTAATCAAGTTTTGAAGCGTAGTGATATCTAGAAACGAAATAAATGACAAAAATTAATTATATGAGATTAAATATGATATATACAAAAAATAATATTTAATTTCGGAAGAACTGATGTTGTTTCTAGTTTAACTGACTTTTTCAACTGCTGGAAAAGATATGATGATAATGCAAACGTTTAATAAGGTTTTTATATGCGATCAATTTTAAAAAGTTGTACTTGTTTATGTACTACATTTAAAATATTTAGGTATTTCTCGTATCTTACATAGTCTGATTTAAAATATTCAAATGGATAATCTCAATCACATTCATGTCATATTCAAATAAATTTCCGTCATAATTTTTTCCTTATCGCGAAATAACACAAATGTTTAACGTTCTCAAATACCTTAACTTTTTCCACGACGTTGACAATTTTATCGTTTTCTGTAAATTTTCCTGTTTAGCGTCACTTTCGTTAAGTTAATATTGTGGTTTGGCCCGGTGTAAGAAAAACATAGTTTACGAAATCACGTCGCTATGCTCTAAATATGTGTAAAAATGCGCACATGCATGAAATTTTTATGTCATTTTGCACATTTAATCTGTGCTTATTTTCTTTCAAACCCATTTCTTCTCTTTATTTTCCTCGAGGAAAAAAATCACCTACATTATACCATATATTTAATTGGATACCATAAGTACAGATGCTCTTACGAAGCTAAATCCATGGAAGCAGCAAGTGTCACCAAACGTCAAAGGCAAAAATTAACCTCAATTACAATTTAATGTAGTTACCATGATTTCTTATCCATACATGTAGGTACATAAAAAATCTAGTGCATTTTAATAAATTTTTAAAGTTCAATACAACAAACGTCTACCAAATATTTTCAAATTAAGAAGATGGAAATATCTCAAGTCGAAATGCACTGTTCTGAATTGTTGACCAGATTGTAAGTGTTGTCGAGTTTTATAATTTAGGTCAAACATGACATCCTAAATTTATAAATTTCATTTTAAAATACCGATTTTTAAAATAATTAAGCTAAATTAAACCACGAAATTATAATAGTTGTACAATCATCACAAATTTTCCAAAAGCTAAGCCCAAATTGAAGAAATTTGGGATCTAAAATTCATGATAGGAAGTTAAAATGACAAATGGGTAAATTATTGTTTTAACCTAATATTTGGAAAGTCTACTTTTCTTTGTCATTTTATGTCAAAATTTCGAGAAGTAAAATTATAGGTCTCACTCAGTATTCGAGTCATTTTAATAGGAAAGTGAGGAACTTGAAAAATATTTATTCCCGTTGTCCAAATATTTACATTAGAATAAAATTTTACAACCATTAAATATTACTTTCATTATAATTCTTAGAAGGGCTTTAGTATTTTTTATAACTGCAGCAACCCTTTTAAACCCCAACCCACCATTGGCTGCACCATGTGGAAAAGTAAACTTATGAAGTATTGCATTTTTTAACCCAGAACATGAACATTTAAAATATGGACTGTAAGACCGAAGTCAAAGGTTTCATGACTACTGAGAAAAACTGGTTTGCTTGAAACGGTGGAGATTCCATTTGAAAGCGCATTTAAATTTGCCGAATAAAAGGTTTCTTACGCACGATATATATTTACACACACAAATACAAGTCTTTGATATTTTATCTAATTTTCCAATCATGTGGAAATTCCGTTACATTATTTCCCAGTTTTATTCATTTTCACAGAGTTAAGATAATACCTGGAATATATGAATTGACTCGGATATCCAAAAATGTAGCCGTCACAGACAGCTACATGTCATATATTAAATTTGAGATTGTTAGTTACTTACCGGGTAGATAAGGAAAAACGTTAATGGGTACTTTTTGACTTCTAGGAATAATATGATTATAATGTTCAATATTTAATGGGCTATGTAATATTTGCGATATTTTGTTGGAGTAATACGTTTGTAAGTACCATATTTGAAATATGATGGGATGTTTTAGTACTTACATTTTCCTTCGAAAGCCGATTTGGTGTGTGTGTAGCCCAAATAAGTTTGAAAGGTGTTCTGGGGAAGTATTCGTAACAAAACAGATTGGGTTGCTTTATGGAAAATTGACAAGTTGCAAGAAAGTAGTCTTATGGGATTAAAAACTTCGAGAGGCAAATACTGATCTTAATTTGACATGCAAGTTTTTAGTATACACAAACGTATATAAGTAGGAATATATTTTGTCGGTTTTACAGGTACTTAATTTATTTTACTACGAAAAATCCAAAATATTTCAAAACTTTCATGACAGCTTGCATTTGTCATTGTGCGTTTACACAAATACACAACGAAAAATAAAGTGGCAGTGGAGGTAAAATTGTATACCAGCAGAACTATTTAGGAAAACTAATGTGCAGATTTGTTAAAGCATCTAGCCAAATAATGGAATGTAATAATAGTGTACTTAATTTGTAATCGTCGACTTTATTTTTTCATATTTGTCTTTTCAATCTAACAGATTTTATTATTATTTCAATACAACCAGTGTCAAAACTAAAGTTTCTTAAAGATTAGATGCATGACTACACCAATATATTATTCTTTTCACCAATATATGTTCATTTATCATTTACTCATCAACAATAAATCGCATTTGATAGACAAGGCATGCTGATTTCAATGGCTTAATGTATAAAGAATTACTATTAGCTGGAATCATAAATTGATAATGCTCTAAATAAAATACTGACAAAATTAATGTCAGCGTTATTACTTATTTTATTTCGTTGTGCCATGCTGGCAATAAACAATGGAACTGTTTTACATTGTAGAAAGAGTAAAATGTTAACATTCCAAACTGCAAATTTATCTTAGTTTCTAGCAAAATCACATTGAATAACTTTTTTCGAATTGGTTTAATTATTAAGAAAATCATTTAATTTTTTAAAATAAAAATGAGTCGTACGCATATGACAAGTTACATACGCATCATTTGTCGTCGATGTCTTACAGTACTAAAATACAAATTCAAGTTTAATTCTTGGATACCTTTTTGTAATGCGATTAAATAAAGATATTTACATCGTTAGTATGCAATACTGAAAACCCTTTAGCATTGAAAGATTTTTGAAAAGTAAATAAAAGGCGATATTCTCTTTATATGTGCATTGAACCAAAATATCAGGCAGTAGGGAATAACTTTTTTTTTTACATGTTAACCGCAAAATACGATTAAGAATATAGTTAGTTAGTTAGTTAGTTTCCTCAAAGGGGAGTTTATTTGACGGATTAAGAATATAAATACCAGATTATCAAGAATTTAAACAATGCCAAAAAATCACTTTAGTTTTTTTTCCACTTCTTGTTCAGTTTTCAAAAAAGTGATGTTTCATACTCAAAAAAAAAATTGAAAAATCAACTGTGAAGTGATTTGATTAAAAAGTTCTAGTATTTTCTGAAATGCTAAAACATTCTCTCGCCCAAGTTATGGGCTTAAATATGAATTGAATACATCATTAGTAATTTAAGTTAAACATTTGCTAAAAAAATTGTATTGCAAAATATCATTTGATATAAAAACGTTAATCCTCATTCAAACTTTATTTACCAATATATAACGAAACGTAAAAACGTTTCTACAAACAATTTAGAAAAAATGGAAACTCATGATTCCTTTAGTAATAAACACAAAATATACATCAATTTAATCAATTAATCAAGAAGGCTTGAACAGATTGGCTCGTAGCACAAATCTGGTTTATAATCTTTAGTACACTCGCAAAAATAATGATGTTCGTGAGTATCCGCTTTCGTACATGGTCGCAGAGTACATCCATCATTCCACCAGAGTGGAGTACAAGTACAGTCTGGACCGCCGGCGAGAGGGTCTTCAGAATTTTCATCACAGTCTGGAGGCTGTTCTCGGCAATGACAAAGCTTGTTGCACATTGTAGAATCAATACCAGCTTCATTACCAGAACTTGATGCAGAGAGGGTACTGTTGTTGCAACGAGGTTTGACACAGGCTCTTGGGTGATTGTCTGGAGTACATATGCAGGTAAGCTCTCCGGAACTGCTTTCTCCAGGTTTGCAGCCCTTAACTTGACATCCGAATAGAGGCGCGTCTGGTGTACATCTGCACATTGGAGCACCTTGGTTTGGAGGTTTATCCCCGACTTTACATTCGGGAATACAGGTGTCATGGTAGGCCAAGCTCAGAGCTGGAAAAAGAATCAGGAAGAAGGATCTTTTCCATGATTTGTTTGGGTTACGCTAGAATTTAAAAAAAACATTTGGAGAAAATTAGCAAACTTATTTTACACAAACATATACATAGATAATACAATTGAATATTTATGCGTATAAGTTTATATGATGAGTTTCTTACCAGAATTTCTTTTGGAATGTTTGTGGGTTTACTGTCCAACGGCTGGGACTGATATGATATTAAAATAAAATCTGAACAGGCCTTTTATACGCGATCCTTTTTTAAAAGTTAAATGGAAATGTATGTGATGTTTCAAACATTTAGGTAAGCATTTTATATTTTAGGCTTAGCCGGTGAATTTTTTACTGCGTAGTTATCTGAAAGGTCCTATTGTGTTTAGTTTACTGAGCGGGTTGATACCTTTCTTGATAAAGTGATAAGTGATATGTGAATGTCGATATTTTAATGATTAAAAACATTTAAGAATGTTGGAAATGTGGCATGTGTACGTGTAGATGTGAGGCCTAGTAATTTAAATATTTATGCTAAACTCGGACATTAATTAAAATCTGATTGATATTCATACGTAATAGACTGGGGACTATGATTGCGAATCATAAA
>JAQFXM010008669.1:0-10392 GCA_034693345.1 Entomobrya multifasciata | reverse complement strand
AGTATGCATGTGCATCTATATTACTTGCTCTCACTAATCCTTCATCACCCAAAAGGTTACTTCATGCATACACCATAAGAAGGACTCCCTTAATTATAAACAGAGCTAATAAAATAAAAAGTGTGGAGCTTTATTTTTATTACTAAATAAGTTTGTGTAATGTGTAGGGTAACAATAGGAGGAGTCCCTTTTATGAAAAATCAGAAGAAAAAAATCATTGAGCCGCCTTATGACTTGTTTTTACCTGCGTATTACTCATTCGGTTCGGCCACGCAAAAGTAACTGGAGCATGTACACTTTTTATTATGGCTATTTATAGTTACTGTTTTCTACAACAATGCAAGTCAACAATGCATTACAAAATTTTTCATTCAAAAGTTTAAAAAGAGACCTACCCAAACTATCAGCTCGCTAACTTTTTATTACCATTTTACTGTTTAATGTACGTACCTACACTTTTTGGATATAAAATGGGTATAATTTTTATTAAGTGAGGGTTTTGCTTATGATGCGTGTAATGTGTTTGAATTTTTTTTTTGAATGTATGAAATATTTTCTCTCTTTCGGTGAAATATTTTATAATGATTGTAATTTTTGCTTGAAAAAAATTCTTTACTTTTGGACCGATACAAAGAAAATTAAACCGATGAATGAAATGAATGGATATTTTTTTGGTGGATGAACTGCATTCTATTTTTAGGTGCATATTATATCATATCGTGTGTGTGTGTGCATCTGCATGAATGCATGATAAATTTATTTTGATGGTGGTTGGTGGGCTCTATGCGCTCTTCTTTGTTCATGGATGGATGAAAAAAGGAAATTATACCAAAAAAAAGAGTGGCTGTAAGGCAATAACATTTTTCGGGTAATAATAATAATAGCTTTGTATAAAAGGATAAATACATGCAGATGTATGATTTTTATATGCATTAAAAGTTAAGATAGGATGAAAAATTCAATTGATATCTATTATATTATATCGCACCGGTTACCGATACCAAAAAAATAAAATTTATCCCAAAGAATGAACCAACGAAGCCAAAAAAGTAGATAAAAAATGCATAATATTTATATCATATCATATCGAAAAAACCAGGTAAGGTTTGGCCTGGTCTGATTACGTAATATTTCCCTTTGTGTCTACGTGTAACTTTTATTTTGAGAATTTTCTTGTGGGGTTGATTGTTATAAAAGTTATTAGTCAATAGGTACAGCAAATATACCTATTACACTAAACAGCAAAGTTGGTGGTGGTGTGTGGTGGGTTTTTAGGTATACCTTTTCCGTTGCTTTTTCTTTTGCCTCATGACTGACATCACCGTACAATACCATATCATGAAACTTACTATTTTTAGACTAAACCGTATCATGTATCGTGTAAAAAAATGAATGATCATTCTACTGATCTCTCTGATCACTTCCATTTATTCAACAAGCAAGCTAAGCAAGTTAACCACTTCACATGTCATGATCACAACCTCACATATTATCAGACAGGCAGACTTTTTTTTCTAGCTTTAAGGCTTCCTTTCAATAGTAATTTGAGTAACCTGAGTTTATATCAACAGTGCAATTGTCAGTTTTTTTAGTTGGATTCTTTCTCTTCACTGGCTCATTACATCACATCACGTCCGTCCGCCGGATTATCCTCGTGTATTGAACTTGTGCAGTGTGCAGAGCTGTCTTGTCGTTTTTTTTCACAAAAAAAGGTGCATTTTTTAACGCTTTGCATGTTCAATGCATTATGTGGGTGGGAGTCTTTACAGCAAAAAGATTTATCATTACACTTACAACTTACGATTTTTAATGTATTGGTGTGAGAAAAAATAATTAGTGCTTTTTTATCAAAAAAAGGGTTGTGTGTCGAAGTAAAGTGTTGAACCTGAAGAGGAGCTTCCTTCTTTTCAAATAAAATAAGAACGTGAGCTGCACGAGAAAAGATTGTCATTTTAATCATCATCATCGTATCGTGCCGTGTGCACGAAAAGTTAAAGTCAAGTCAGGTAAGCATTTTTTTTTTGAAAAAATCAAGAACAAAGAAGTTGACAACACTTCTGTTTTTTTCTTCTCATTTTTTTAAATCTTTTGTGAGTGTGTGTATTGGATTTTTAATCTGTTTTTTTGAAAAAAGTAAGAAACTGGATTTTTGTCCATTTCGTGCTTGTCTGTTGAGTTGATGATAACAAGTAGAAAATTGTAGGTTTTGTGTCGTTTTAGTTTCATTCTCTGTTGTGTTGTTATAATATACATACAATTATGACGGATGTGGGTAGGTCATTTCAGAGAGATAGATAGTGAGGCAAAAGCAAGATCATCATCACCGTAATCACAACTCATAACATAACACGTAGTACTCTCTCAGGACACAAGAGAGAGAATCTCCCACAAATTCACAACAATCGTATCGTCATACAACAAAGTATGTAACAATAGTGTGTACTGATATATCATTGAAATTTCATGACGACTGACTCTCTCTGGCAAATAAGATAAATAGTTATGGAGAGATGACCCCCGCCACCAACACCACAAACTGTAGGCGTTTGTGACTTTTATACACATTTTGCATGCAGATTCATTATTAAAAAACTATACATGTATCTGCATAGTGTATAGGTATGTGTGGGTATGTATTGTAACTATTTTACATGCAAAAGGAAATAAAACTTTGTGAAAAAAGTTGTGATTTAAAAGAAGCAAAAAACTGGAATTTCTGCATTTCGAGCAAAAAAAGAGTTTAATTCAATTATGCATATTATATTATTTCATTACGCCTTCACTCACTACCTCTACAATTTATGTATGTTTTATGACTGTGACGTTTAAAACGTAAAGAAGTATGTTTATGTTTCATACATTTTTGCACGTTAGCCACCCACTACAACAACCTTAAATACATACGTCAATCAAGTTTGTAAAGTTTTTGCAAGTTGATTATGTCAGAGTTTAAATTAAATTTGGAATAAGTTTTGGAGCAGAATTTGGGTAAAGGCTTTCCAGACAATTTAATTGGAAATAAAAGCAAAAAATAGAAGAAAATTACATGAAAAATGAAAACTGTTTTGGTGACAAATTATAAGTTGCTTGTTTTTAACGTTTAAAGTGTATTCAATACACATAAACAAATATTTTCTATCGATAGATACCCTTGTCTAGTTCTTTCTAGTGGCATCGAATTGTAAAAATGTAAAACAATATGCGAGGGAGTTTTTTTCCATGGTAATTTGATTTTGACTTTCCCTTAAATACATACTCTTTCATACATATCATTGTTACAACCATACTTGATTTTCTCTCATTAAGCCTAGTCCCCTCCCACACCTCCATAAAAATAATAGCATACCACGGGAATTTCCCGAGAAATTATCTACATATCTTGAAACAACCTATTTTATCAACAAGCTTGTAGCAAATTTTTCTTCTCAAAAGCAAAAAAAGTCTCAGGCATGGCATTTTCCCCCCACACCACACACGCTCATTCAATATTATTCCATATCCATATTATTCATCCAGTCAGAAAAAAATTGTCTTGTGCCATCATCCTCTACTGACTCTACGAACTCTCCACTTTTTAAAAAAATGTTCGCGACTTTTTACACTCAACTGGTTTTTTCCTGGTCAATGAGTTCTTCTGGTGTCTGGGGGACGCGTTGCTCAGTATGGAAAAAAATTTGCACAAAGTCAAGTACAAAGACATAAAAAGATAAACATCATCGTCTTAACTATAGTTTTTTTCACATTCATTCTCTTCCAACTTGAAATTCTGTCCAGTCAACATATAATGTTTACTGCATACACATCCACCCCCGCATCCATTCCACCACCACCATGTCGCATCCTATTATGTTGTACGTAGGCAATCCTATTGTTCCCAGTCAAAAAAAATTGTTCATTTAATTATTTTCCTTCCTTCTTTGCAAACTTGTCTTTTTATACTACAAACTCAGTCAGCAATCTCTTCTTTAAATTTCTTCATTTTAATTTTTTTCTCTGCAACTTTTTTCTTATCAGCATCTCTTCTCAGATTTTTTCCACAATTTTTTGGCTTGCAAATCTGGTAATTTTTATTTTCCTTAATTAAGCTTCCATTTTATCCAACAACCTTTTTTGATATTGCACAGTACCGGCCGGTCCGACTCCACGGTCCACACTCTCAACTTGCTCTTGTTATCAACAAAGCAATCATTTTTTATGAATGTACCTTCCATTATTATTCCATTCCTTTTTTCTCAAATTACACTTTTCTATGAATGATGATGAGCTTGAATATATATTTTTTACAATAACAACTGATTCATATCGTCAACCTCATATCATCTTTTTGTATCATTTCATCGTAAACCAATTTTATTAGCATGGTGGTTTGTACGGAGCTTCCATTCAAATTGTTAGCCTTACGTAAAAAATAATTTGCTCCAATCTTTAAGAAAATATGCTACTACGTAATATCCGTTTTCACTTGATATACAAATGATAACACATCACAAATTACTCCTATTTCTTGTCTTGTGCCATTGCCATCACTATCATTCATCGTCATCACACAATACACACCGCCATCCAATCCACCATCCAATCCACCCCCGCACTCCCGCACAATGCATACCATTCTCCTTGATTAAGGCTGATTTGGTTGAATTTTTTAATTTTATTCTCAGTCTTCCATTTTTTTCATCAATTATTTGCCACGTTTATATAATTTTAATACAAAAAGATAACAAGAAAATTTTTATACATTTTTTTTTGCACAGGAATCTTATTTCACGATAATAATTTCTCATTGAGCTTGTTCACCATCCGATTAAGCTTTATGATTAACCCTTTATTTTACCAGTTTTTACTCTTCTTTCTTATCATTATTGTGTGAAGTGTATATGCCTAAAGTTAAATGGTAATGTAGAGTGCAGGCATGGTATTAAATTTTAAAAAATTACCTGAAAGTTTAAAAACCCACCAAGGCAGTGATGATGATAATGTCATCTTGTTCATAATTGCGTCTCTCTTTCTACTTTATACACAGATTTTACTTTTACATAAAAAAAGTACTACCTTTTTTATAATATATTGGCATAAACTCAACAAAAGCATAAAAAAAGTAAAAATATCCATAATGTACTCCTTACCACATTGTAAAATAAGTGGCTAGTTAACTTATACTAGCATCATCACGCTTCAACCCTTTTTTTTTACTTAAAAAGTATAATTTTCTCTGTTCTTCCTTTTCACAGATTCATGGAGCGTACCATACCGTAGTCCATTTTTCCCCCATTGTCAGTTACATTTTTCAATGAATAAGTCTACCAACCGAACAAAACCCAAAAGAAAAGGAAGTAAAGGACGAAAACCCAAACGACACAGTGAAACACGCGCTTATTTTCCCCATACATCCGACCAGACCAGAGCAATCTTCATAATAATATTTTAATACAAGCCAAAAAAGACAAGACAGTTGTTAGCTTTTTAAAAAAGTTTTTATTTCTCGTACGCGTGGCACATCATCATCTCATTCTTAACTCGATTCTCAAAACGACACGAACGGAACAGCAGCCGAGCCTCGTTGTAAATTGTAACAGAAGCAGTTGAAATCATCAAACCAAGTGTGCTTACAATTTAAGTGTGTGTGTGAGTCTGTTCAGTGTAAACTTTTTGAAAACCGCAAGCAAACGTCTAATCAACCCTTTTGTTCTCAAACAAGAAAACCTCTTCTCTTACTCACATTTCCCTAATAAAAAAGACAGGAGAGAAGGCATATCATATCATTATCTCTCTTGTTATATTGTTTTGTGCTCGTGAGAGATTGTGACTTGAAAATACACACATTCTCAAATTCTCAACAACAGTCAGTTTTCATTTCACTTTGTTTACTCCTCCACACGACCAAGCAACATCCTGTGTGCAAGCCTTGTGTCTTCTTTAGTTCTCTCTGGACAGCTTTCGTTCCGTTGCTCCCGTGGCCGTGGTCGTCGTCGTCGTCATTTTTTTTAAAGCGAGTGTGTGTGCATTTGAGCATTGAGAGTGCACGTCAAAACCAATTTCACTTTTGCGGATATTATTATTCACAGCGAGTGTGCTTTACCAAGCTCATCATCACTATCTGTAAAGTAGGCAGAGAAGCGAAAATATTTTGTGGTTTTATTGCATGTGCTTTATAATCGTCACATCACATCCCATCCACCAAACCAATTCTTTTCGTTTGAGTGATTTTTTCCAATTGTCGCTCGTGTGCCTATTTGTATGCCAGAGAGCAGTGTGGCATTTTTCCCCAAAGAAGGAAATGAGAGCAGGTGACAAGACAAATGACATATTTTTGATGAAACACATACATCACTTGCAAGGCTGCCTTTGTGGTTTGGATTTTTTTGTGAGAAGAACGCCTCAGTAAATTTGAACTCAACTCAGCAAAAGCTCATTACTTTGTAAACGAGCATTTTTTCTTCTGGATATGCGAGATAAGCTAGAGATCATCTTTAGAATAAATATGTGAATAAGTAGTTCACTTTCTGCAGTTCAGTGATAAAAAAATAGTGAGTCCTACTCTGCCGAAAAATCTAATGATATTTCTGAAATGATCTCAGAATGCCCCAAAATCATCATCATCACCCAACAAACTTACAGTAAACCAGTAACAACCCAAACCCCTTATCTTTCCGTCCAGCAAGAGCAGTCATACGCAAACAGGGAAAATCGAGACTTCCCCTTCTTCCTTTCCATCACAGTGACCAGCATCCACTTCCACCACCCTCGTTTATCCTTTTTCCCATCATCCCAAAAATTCCATCACATCCACATCCACCCTCACAATCTATCTCAGTCTCCCTTACATTTTCATAATGTGCATGTCACTGATACTCGACTACTGGGAAACAGTTTCTCTCACAGCAGGATGCAATCTCTACTCGAAAAACTTTCGCTTTTGTGTCCTCACCGTCAAATCCGCAGATCAAGGCTCCCGCAAATCTCCTCCAGTCACCTCCATAACTCCAGTGGGAGGAGCCTCCAAAACTGCTCAAATAATTCGCAGAAATTCAGCCGCCTCTGTCTCCTCATCCTCCTCATTATCCTCCTTCGTTAACTCAACCGCTTTACTGTTCAATGGTGCTGGTGAAACAATAAATAGAACTGCAAGTGATTTACTCTCCGCTGCAAGTAATGGACACAGAAATTATTATTATAATAACGGTATAATCACCGCCACAAATCCAGGAGGTGGATCCACAATAATAACAAGTAGTAGTGGTATTGGCGGTGGCAGTGGTGGTTCTAATAATCATAACATGTATTTTCGTGAACGTGACCGTCCCGTAGTGGACGCAGAGACATTTTTATCAACAGCCCTACCAAAAATCTTGATAGCATCCCTTATCGTCTTTCTTAATCTTTTAGCTATTATCACAATGATAAGAAGTAATCGTTGGGTATCCTCAGTGGGAGCGAGAAAAGGATTTTACATTTTACCCCAAAGTACACAAGGTCTCCTTCATAGTTTATTTGTAGCTTATTTGCTCCTTGGACTTTTAACTTTGTACTCACAGTTATCTTTGAGTTTCTTCATTTTGGGAGAATTCAGAATTTTTGAGGATCAAGGCAAAGAGTGCTTGACTGTGAACAGTGTACTGATTGCGCTGAGTGTGGCAATATCACTGCATTTGGTCTCGTTGGCTGTGGATAGGACGCTGGCGTCTTATTTGACTTATTCAAAGTATTCCAGTATTGCAAGAGGTAACATTACTATTAAATATCCATTCAACAATAATTAGAAAGTGACAAATTAACTAATTAATTATATTTTAATAGGAACTGTCCCATTATGGCTCCTCGCAATCTGGCTCCCATCCTCAATCCTCGGTGCCCTCCCCCTAGCCGGCTGGAAGACAAACTTCAGCTTCTGCATATTCCTCCACCAATTCAATGACGACTACCTCCGTTTCGTCAGTGGCTTTTACTTTTGCAATCTCGCCCTAATCCCAGCCCTTTACCTCTTCTTCCTCACTGTTCTCAAACCTGCCGTTCAAGATCCCAAAATCCTGTACCGATGGCACCGAAAACTGCAAGCCCATCACCGTCTCACATTTGCCATGATCCTTGCAGTAAATGGCATTTGCTGGACACCCTTCCATCTCTACTTACTCACAGCATGTCTATCCTGCTCATTTTCTTATCTGGCTAATGGCTTTGTACTGGAGTATCTTTACATGATTGCCCTAGCCCCAAGTCTGATAATACCCCTAATGTTCTCCATCCGATCCAGTGTGGTGGACAAGTGTGCTTCCAAAATTGCTCGTTGTGTGACATTTGCAAGAAGTGAAGAAAAGTATAACCATAACCCTTTAAGCGCATATCACTACTCGTCTTCTTCAGCGAGTGGAGATAGTGGGAGTAGAAACAAGTCACCTTTATTTTACATCGATGAGTTTAGTAGAAAGTCGGCAACACCTTATCATCTTCATCAGCCATCTCAACATCAACTGCAAAAACAGCAGCAACAACAACAACATCAACAGCAACAAGCACAATATCAAGAAGGAGGAATAAGTCACAAGTTAAATTTTTTTGTTCCTAAATATCTCCCCACAGATCATGGTCACCATCATCAGACTGAAAGTATCCCAACAATTGCCGGAAGTGATGGATTTGGCGGTCCAATAAGCACAGGTACATCTGGTGGAGCACCGAAAAGTGGTCGATATGTAAAGCAAGGCAGTCAAAAGCATAGCAAGCAGCATAAATCATCATCCTCCACCAACAACGCCGCGGCGGCATCATCGTCACAGCACCACCAACAAAATCACCAAGGGTCTTCGTCTGGTGGGGCCTTGAAAAATTTCAGGGCGTATATTAACAGAGGTTACAGAAGTGACCGAAATGAACATGTGTACACATCAGCAGGTGGTGGCGGTGGAAGCGGAAACAATAGCAATGATGAGTTGGTCACCAAAGGGAATCATCCAAGAGGGGCTGGTGATGGTACGGATGATACGGATAGTCAATGTGGGTTTCCTATTCCGTCACCACCTCCTAGTCAAAATGCCATTTATGCTTCACATTACTACTCTCGATTGAATATTGATGGGAATCAGTACGGGTATCGATAGATTTGATTTATAACAATCAATTTAAGATAGATGACTTGTTAAATTGATTGATTTGCATTTTGTCAAAAAAAAGAACCTTGATCTTGACTTGATTGCCGCAGCGGTGGTCATTGGTGCAGCTGCTAAGATGATGAATTGAATGACAAATTATTTAAGCGTTTAGCATTGTTGCTATTTTTACATTGTTGATTAGAATCAATGACAAATATATTTGTTGAAAAGAATTTACTACTAGCTGTTGTACAGGTGTGCAAATGATTTCGCTGAGAACGTCATTTAAGAAAAATGCAAGGTAAAATGGGTGGTACTTTTTTCTCGTTAAGTTTTGTGTATAACTTGCCTTCTTGTAATTTTCAACTGTTTGATGTTTAATAGCTTATGTGATAAAAAATACAACTCCTGTCATTTACCATGTAATTTTAAAATTTACTATACAAGGTGTGTGTACTCCCATTTGCTGTTTTTTTAAGTTTTACACTGGTTGGTTTTACACTACTTGCCATTTTAAAACAGGAATGTAATCTTGAGTAAAAATAATTTTTTGATGAATTTAAAATTGACTGATAAATTATAAATGATTATTGCAATGGGCAGGTATATGCTTTTTTCAAAGAAAGTACAGTACTTTTATTTGAGTGTCACGTCACGGCCTGAAAAAATTATTTTTTACCGTTAATTGCTTAGTTTTAAAGCTTTGTCAAGCAGTAATTTCATTACATTGTAAAAAAATTAACAAGGAAAATTGCAATTGATAAAAGGATAAAACTATTCATGATGACACATAACGAGGATGTTTTTATAATTTATAAGCAGAGAGGAGGCGGCGAAGGGGGAGGGTGTAAAAAATATTCGAACGTGTGAAGGGACTGAACATTGAAAAAGTTTTTAATGGTGCCATTCGTTTGGTTTCGGAGAGTAAAAAAATAAATTTAGTATTTAGTCAATTTTTTGAAGAATATTTTAAAACTAAACTAAATAAAGTGACGGAGTAGACATCTATGGACTAAAAACAGAAAAAAACATGTTTGTAAAAATTTTAGAACTATTTTGAGAAGATGATGCGATGCTAAGTTTTTACCTGTAATATTGTTGATTATTATTTCGAAAGATAAATTCATCTTCTTTCATGTATTGGTGGTATTGAATTACAAATTAGTAGTGTACTAGGTATGAAATACTTAAGTAATTACTAATTACTTAAGTTTAGTAATACGGCTAGAAAAAACCAAAGACAAATTGTATAAAATAATTTTAATGTAAACCCATGAAAATTTAACAGAGAAAGAAAATTAATCTT
>JAQFXM010008668.1:0-10392 GCA_034693345.1 Entomobrya multifasciata | reverse complement strand
ACACTTGCTTTGCGTGCTTGCTGTTAATGTATTTAGTAAAGAGGAAGAAAAGGATAAAATCATTATAGTTATAAAGTTGAGTTTTGCACACTGACAAGATCTCATGATTAACATGTATGCAGCAGTGAAAATGACAGTGAAACTGGTCTATTGATAAGTAATCTGCTGAATATGGTCCATTAAATAACATGTTATTCTGTTGGGAATATTGTGCTGTGCTAGTAGTATATCATCCTAATCATCATAACAAGTACATCAACAGCTTCTGATAGTAAATGTTGGGAGTAGATAAGCCATTTAGTGTAAACAGAATATAGAGTGCTCAATGGGGATTTAATCTTGAAGTTGAAGAAAGAGTCAAAGCTAATTCATTAAAAGGATTGACAGTTCAAGTGGTTTTTGGGGAGGGTGGGCCAAAGGTGAAAGAAGTGGTTGCTGAATCTGATAAGGTTCTTTAAAATTAATATATATCTCGTCATTATTTCAAATCTCTGGAGATAGGTCTGTTCGCGTTGTTAGTTTGCTTGTTGGTTTGGTAGAGTTCTAGAAGTTTAATATTTTATGTTTTGGTTGTAAATGATCGATAATTTTTTGTATATAAAATGTTATGTAACTGTGTTGTACTGTATGTTCATTGTAGAGAAACATCAGTTGTGTATCGTCATCGTCATGAGATGTTTTGACATTGACTGACCGCTCATCGCACAAACACCAGCAGGGAAGGGAAGAAAGTGTTTTCACTTTGATTTTTGTTGCTACTATTGTTGTATGTAACGGATCGAGACAACGGATGTCTTTATCCAGAATATAGTTTTTTTCTGCCGTCTTAAGTATAATTTTTTGAGTGACTACGGCAGCGGACAAGGGATCTTGTCCAGGAGAAGGGAACCATGGGCGCACTGGAAAGGTAAGCAGTTTTGTTCTTGCGAGTTTAATGTATAAATTGCTTTGTTAAACCGCTTTGTCATGCATAAGAAGTGATCATCTTCTTTGATTTTTACAGTTGCTGGCGAATTTCTATGGCAGTTCTGAGGGCACTATTTGTAACAGTGAACAATTTGTATTGCATTCCTACGTACGTAGTATGGTGCTCGTTGTTCTTTCCGGTATATGTTTTCAGCCCTGATCTATATTGGTACTATGAAGGAATTTTATTTGATTGGCTTCTTACAATGGTAGCGTTTTGGAGTTATTCGGCAGGCTATCGAAGTAAGGATATTTCATTTTTTGAAGACTTTCAAGACATAGATTTTGTCTAAATTGCATGTGCTTTAACATTATGTTGTTTTTGTTACAGTTGTAGAAACCGGTGATATTATAGAGGGTCTTCGGAATGACGAAACATTGGTTTTAGTTAATCATCAATCAACAAGCGATGTTCCGCTTTTGATGCATTGCTTTGGTTCTCGTCGTGAATTATTGGAGAGATTGAATTGGGTGATGGATGCAGTTTTCCAGTACACCAACTTTGGAATTGTGTCCACACTTCATGGAGACTTCTTTATCAATGCAGTATGTGATGCAGTGAAATAATATTATTTATCGTCCATCAAGTTTTTTATTGTAGTTATTGGACTTAAGGAATGCATATACCTCTTCAATTTACATATTTAATTTTTTGTCCATTCTAGGGCCGAAATAACAGAGAGGCCTCCTTGAAAAACCTGGAAAATTACCTGAGAACGAAATGGTTACCTCGAAAACGTAAATGGCTGGTCCTGTTTCCCGAGGGTGGATTTCTTAGGAAGAGGAAGGATGCTAGCAAAAGGTTAGATCAATTGGATTCATTTTGCTCTTCAAAAATGCTGCTGCATGTTTATACTGAGTATAATAAACAATAAATATATTTACAGGTACGCTGAGAGACAGAATTTACCTAATCTTGATTATGTTACTCTTCCACGTTTGGGGGCCATCCAGACAATAATTAACACGCTTGGAGAAGCAAGCAAATTCGAGGGTAAGTTTTTTCGTAATTTTTAAAGCTTCAATGTATATGACACCTTTTACGTTGAAGTTGAATAATTTATTTCTATATTAAAGTGGGAGGCTCTGGGGATTCAAGTGGAAGTGGACGCTTAAAGTACATTATTGATATGACAATCGCATATCCAAATGGGATACCACTTGATTTGGGTGCAGTTATTACCGGTTATGAAGAACCGTGCAATATCCGTATGCACTATAAGATCTATCCAATAAATGAGGTACTGAAAAAATCTACCCTTGCATATTTTTAAAGATGACAAGAATATCATTGTCTTAAATGTCAAATTGGATTTCATTTTTTAGGTTCCCTATCAAAACCCAGACGATCTGCAGAATTGGTTGTACAATTTGTACATCGAGAAGAATAATGTACTGGGACACTTTTATCGAACAGGAGTTTGGAACCCGGAAACGAAGAAAATTGATATCAACGGCCCTCTGCAGAAATTAGAGCCAAGGGACAGTGATTTGGTGAATGCAAATGTACCTGCGAGTTCTGATGTTGTCGATGAGGCCCGCAACGTCCAATCTAGACTTGTCGACGATGATTTACTGCGCCATCGCGTTCCATCTGTAGACAATGTTCATCACAAGATTAATGATACTGAGCTTATTGCTGAACAAAAGGGTACGACTAAACAAAGTTCTGGAGATGAACAAGAGTCCAATGTTGAAGAGAAGCAGGAGTACAACTCAAAAACCATTCACCTTGATTTGCTCAGAGTAGTTATTCTACATGGCGTATTTATCCTTTCGACGTTGGTACATGTAGCGATGGGTCTAAATATATACTCCTTACTCACAAAATTATGATATCATTGATTAACAGCCGTTGCCTTCTGCTATATGGCAAAATCAATCGCATTTGTCGTGTCAAATTTTTGTGGTACTGTATTTCATTATTGTTGTTTTTTCGTAAGTCATACCAACATCTAAATCTCATGTCTTGTAATTTGCACTTTTCTCTATAAAAAGCTGCCACATTTTCAATGCTAGGTTAATAATATTTGATGTAATTGTTAGAAATAAGTATGTGTTCCATATTATTATAACCTGTATCGTTATCTTTGTATCTATTTATTATGAATATTATAATTGATAAGTGCAACGTAGGTAATGTTATATACGAAACAAGTCTCCAATTGGAGTAATGAGTCTTTAGTATTTGTTATGCATATTAGTCATCCATGTTTAACATGACCAGCTAGAGAAATTACTTTCCATTTTTCAAATTGTAAATGCAATTTCTTCGAATATTTAACTTACTTCAAACTGCTACTGGGGATTTAAACTTGTTTTCCAACTTATTAATACATTCAGCTGAATGCCATACTTGTAGTTTTTATTGGCATAGTTATGTTTTTATTATTTCAATTGTGCCCTTCTCTTGCATTTACTTTTGTCTTCTGATTCTGTCTATTTTTCTACATTCAAAATCCTTTCTTTCTTTTTTGGCTAAATGTAATGATTTAGTTGTACTGTCGTTGTCGTTTTTAATCAATTATGTAATCAGTCATCGTGTTATGGAATTTTATATTATACAATAATAATTAGTATGGTTGGAAACAGTTTCTTTTACAGTGGTCCGTCTTTATTTATCACTACTGGTGCTTTATAAAAATCTATGTATAAAAATAACCACCTTAGCCACTTAGCCACTTAGCCATCGTCAAAGGCTAAGTCAATATTTGTTCAATTCACTGTATTATTTTTATTTTCGAATATATTTTGTAAAGGTTGGTAGCTACATACAATTCGCACTTTAATTGTCCACTTGAGAAATTTTCCGAAATCATTCTCTGTAATAGTACTACTGGTTATATGTAGACGTTGCTTGGTCAGAGGAGGTCATAATTTTAGTTTTGGGTAGTTTTTTAGTCGTTATTGATTGTGTAGTCAAAGTAAAGTAATAATAGTTCATATTTGTGGTTGTTTCTAACATTGCTATACACTAATCATGGAATTTACAGTTAACTTATATTTAAGTAATGACATCATTTATGTTGGATCTCAAAAAAGTACGGTAATGTGTGAATTAAGTCAGGGTTCACTACTCATTTTTGTTTACTGCGTCGAAAGCGTGAACACTTGCAAGTCTACTTTGCAACATACACAAGAGACTTTAACTAATGTAATCAAAGCAAATATTGTGAGATATTACGTGCAAAGTGTGTGCCCTTGACTCGTTTGAAGAAATTTTATAACATGACTTGTTAGATTTTTGTTAGTTGTCAAATTTTTGAGGGAGAAGAGTTGTTTTTCAAAATATATAAACACGTAACGACATTTTGCTTTATAACTGCATGGTATAAAGAATAAAGAACGCCACCGACTCAAAAGTACTCTGAGTAGATTATTTCAACTATATCTGAAATGTTTCAAAATCAGAATTGCTGCTAAATAATTTGTTAATATTCAGAATACTAAAAGGAAAATACATGCAAATTCTACCAAGTATGCTATATAGATGTAACACCACATGCAATTCACAGGTTGCCTCACTTTTTGCAGCACAATATTCTACATAATTGTCATTGCGGTTTTTTGTTACAGTATTGCTTAAAAATTTCTTGGGTACACAAAAAAGTATCGGTTGATGGCATAAAGGTATAATATATATATAATTGTTAGCGCAAGTTTGTATAGTTTAATATGTAGTGGAGTAAAAATCTGAGAAATTGTTTGTTTCAATTGTTTCATACGTCATTATCTTACATATAAATGTACAGATACAAAATACTAGTTGTAGAAAATTTATTTTCGAAATTCCAACTGAAAAAAATTGTAGTTTGTCCGAAATACACACTGCATTTTATTGTCTGTGATAGAAATGTCACTTGGCTCACCTATTGTGGGAGTTAAGAGTTGATGAACCAAAGGCCTTTAAAAAAGGGGGTGGATGTTTATTATTGATGATGATTCAATGTGAAACCGTTTAATGTTTTTGGCATGTTTTTAAATGTGACAAGAGTGTTTACAAAAAGCTTATATTATTATGTATGTTGTACACATACGATAGTTGTTGCCGCGTATAATATGATGGTAGTACTTAAATTCTGTCATTCATTACATCGCGTTAATTCTAGATATTCTCTAAAGCTAAACTAAAAGGTTTTAAACATTGCAAAAAATAGGTGCTGGTGTTGGTAATCACGTTGGTCGTTTGGGATATAACGTCTCAAATAAAATGAAGAAATCTTGCGTGACTAGTTGCGTGACACCCGTCCAAATGTTTTCCACTGGTTCCACACTACTGCTAGAAGTTTATTAAGAGATTAACGGGTAGGCATATATAGTCTTAGGAAGGAGTAATTATTAAGATATTTAACGGTAAATATATAATATGTAACGTGAAACTCTATTGTGAATTTCGTCGTTGTTACGCTTAATCGGCTTACATGAAATCTTGATTCAATGATTGAGAAGTATTTACAATTTCCTTGAACTGAGATTTTTCTTGCACACAATCTTTTTGTTTCCATTTAGCTATTTAAGATGTGTAAATATGATTTTGTAGTTACGGCTCTTCTTCGTCACCTTCTTTATACTGTTATTCTGAGTAGATAAATCATCATGACCAGTCACAGTTAATTTCCTACAAACCAAAAACATGTTTTATAGTCATTTTTTAAATCGAAACATGTATTTTTTATGATTTATCAGTAAAATGGTACTACACTTAAACAGAAATATTGTATCTAGACCAGCGCAATTATGTATCCTATATAAACGACTTGATTAGCGTAATATCTACTAATCTACTTTACTAAAAAAATTCATAGTCTCTACAACTGGACATGATGAAAAACCTCTATTAAAGAAGAATATTGATATTGATATTACTACTAGCTAATAAGTAGGTTGTAATTTTAATAATGGTTATCAATTTATACCTGAGGTTTAGTTTTTTAATAGAAAGTCGTAATCTGCTGTTATCGTGAAGAAGCACGGTATATGCTTAACATCAACTCAATTGTCGAAAAGCGTTGTTATAATTTTTTCTCATGTAGAAAACCAACATAAGTTCTAGATTGTAAATAGGAGTAAGTATAATTTCTACAAAGTTTAGTGTACGCAAAATGGTATAAATGTCATTGTTACGAATAAATGTTTTAGTTAAAATTGCGTATATGTATAAACGAGTTAGTTGCGTTAAGGAAATCAGTGTATCGACATTGTGTAGAGATATAAATTTGATATCGTTTGGTAATTTATTAAGGTAGAACAATTTCATGTGAAAAATGCTTGTAGCAACAAAAATTGGCAGATAATGTACGTTCTTTTGCGTAACTATAATTTAAAACATTTATTCACCGAGATAAAATCTATTAGATATATTTACCAATCGATTCGATCAAAGTGATGATGCATTTAAACTGATAATGACAATTCAAAAGCTTGGGATAGAGAATTTAGATGAAAATTCAAGACCCACAAAAATACTATTATTAAAATATAATATAAAGAACTACACAAATATATAAAGAGATGGGTATAACGAATACCCAATATTAAAACACATACGTAATACAATATGATGTGTTAATTAATTATGTTTAAAAAACGAGCGAAGGAGAATAAAAAACAAGCACTTGTGTTAACATTGCCGCGTTGATGAAGAAATCATCTACCTGCAAACCTATTCACTAAATTATATAAATTGTTACTGTAAATATGTATGTACCTACCAGGTAGATAATATGCCACAATTAAATTGTATAACCATTTCAAATACAGATATTATAACGCCGATTATTATTATTATTAAATCATTATATATGTATGTCTTTTATCTCTCATTAGTTCATTGTTATTATATGTTTGACCGTATAATTTTGAAAAGTAGCAAATGAGATGATGTGCCTGTTGTTTGTGAAGTGATGAAATCTAAAGAATGAATAAATAATCGTAGTGTGTAACACTTTGAGTCAAAACGTAATAAAAACACAAACGGATTAATAATAATTATGCGTCTTACTACGGTTGAGACAACTACAAATGTAATTTACAGAAAAATATGTAAGTAATTTTGAGAGATATGGTGACATTGTAGCAAAAGCGATTAATCATGGCGTGAATAATTTGCATACATACAACATTGTAAAAACTGTATAAACTTCATATCATATAGAAGTTGACAAATAATACTATTAAATTAGGAACATCTGCGAACACAAGTGTTTTATTTAGTTAATTCGGTCAACTCAGCCAGCATGGAAAATATATGCATGGATTACATTTGCATCATCCTAAGCTACATATAAAATCGTTTTTTAACCTTCATCCTCATACAAAAAACTGGTTATGTTTATGCTACAAGTTATGGTCACTTTTAGTTAAAAATTGAATTGAATATAACAATACGAATTGTAAAATCGTAATTTTTCTCAAAAGCTGTTCTTGTTGTGTCTCTTACTTTCCCTGTGGATTTGATACATGCAGAAAGTATTTAAAAATGCAATCCATATAGTATCTAATATGCTAGGGCAAAAAGTAACTATTGACTAATTACTCCAAAAAAATTTATAAGCCAGCAGATTAAAATTATAAATATTTCATGGTCGCATCCTATTATTTGGAATTCAAAGATTTGAATGATGACTGGAAACTCAGTAAAATCTTTATTGTGAGGTTGCTATGATTTATTAAACAAGTAATATTTAATACTAGGGAGTGTCATGGGCTGCAGTTTTTTCATTGTACTGTATCTGTTATGTTATGTTTTATCTGGTATTCGCCTTTCTTTCACACTTACCTGTACAACATAATTAAAGGTACAGTGTGGAATATGGAAAAGGGTTAAAATACGTTCGTTGAGAATCCGATCCAAGTAAATGAGGCCAGAAAGCAACCCCTTTTTACTATTTCTTTATTGCATACATGCCTTAAGCATATTAGTCCTTTGGATACTGATTTA
Organism: Entomobrya multifasciata; assembly: GCA_034693345.1. Taxonomy (NCBI): domain Eukaryota; kingdom Metazoa; phylum Arthropoda; class Collembola; order Entomobryomorpha; family Entomobryidae; genus Entomobrya; species Entomobrya multifasciata. The sequence continues at coordinate 2,486 of JAQFXM010008668.1, read as the reverse complement.
ATTATTCAGGAAAAATGCCAACAATATTTTTAGGTACACATTTTACCATATTTTTACAGGTCCAGGTCACATGCTGAGACCAAACCAGACTCTGCAGAAACCGCAAGTTAAATACAGCTTTTCGAAATTTCCACAAGTAGCAATTATGTCATGATGCAATAAAATTCAACGGCGAAATTCTTGAATTTATCAAAAATATTGACACAATTAAAAAGATTCGTAGTTAAGATATTTGTGTTATCATTTTCAGGTACGTAGGCATGTAAAATTACAAAACGTTATGCAGTTTATACTGAATTACACATACAAACAGCAGTTCCTTTTTCAGTTATTTACTTATTTATCATCATTTTATTGCATTTCTGTTTTGTGAGTAGACCAATTCTACTATCCTAATACATTTACACAAATGAGCTACAATTACAACTACACCTGCATTTGTTTAACAATCAATATCCGGAGAGGCTAATAACTCTTTGGTTTTGGTTTTATGCATGTTTGCCCAAATGCCTGTCACACATTTGCAGACCAAAAATATAATATGATGGTGACCACATTTGATATGAATTGCTGGATGCCCTAATGCCTGCACACACGTTTTCATAAAAAAACAAAAAAATATGGCATTTTCTCTCTTCTAATGCGATTTTGATATTAATATTTATTCATTCCATAGTTCCAGGTCCAGAATCCAGATATATGTGTGTACAAATCTGGTCGTTATTTTAACAAACGCATGATTTATTTTATTGGATTATAGAGCCTAGACCCATACCAATCATAGAAGTTTTATCAGCTCCAAATTAGTATCCTATTCTACAAGCGTTTGCATTTTGCATGCATGCATTTATTTCCGAAAGTAATACTTTTAAACGCTTATTTCGGGTCACCATAGAGAATTAAATTAAATCTTGCTCACCTGAAAAATAACGCAAAGAGAAACGTTATAGCGCTTCAAATTTACACTCTGGAAAATTCATTAATTTTTGAATAATTAAAAATGACTCCCAAACGTGAATACAGTATTTTGCCACAAGCGGAGGGTTCTGATTTTCACCATCATGTCCGCGACGGAAGGACAACTGTGTCATCGCAATACATTTGTTTATTTACTGTGGTTACAGTGGTCATATTTTTGATATTGGCTGGTGTCGCCACACTAACAGCCTCCATTTTCTACTCAGAACAAGTTTCAACGACCTTTGGACACATTTGGTATAGCTATGAATCTGTGTCGTCAAACGGCACCACTACCAGCACCAGCAGAGCCATTACTGATGACTCATCATCCTTTAAAGAAGGGTCTTCATTTTCTGTGCATGGCTCAAGAAATCATACGGCATCTGTTTCACATCATAATCTCTCGGATTATGATGACCAACATAAAAATAAAACGCTCGAAGATTCCAATCGTCGACACCATCATCACCATTCTCATCACAACAGAAATGGAAGCAGTAGCGATAGCTCATTTGATAATTTCTTGAATGGTGGTGATAGTGGCACGCGATACTCAACCAATAACACCAGTGGAGAAAACGACGCATCTTCCGAATCTGGTGAAGAATCAAGTAATTCAACAATGGACGGTGTTAATGGAAAAGAACAGGATATTATCAACGTGGAAGAGTTAAAGCAAAAGTTTGCGGAAGCAATGAGAGATTTTGAAAAACACATGGAAAATATTACGGTGAGATCATAGACATAATACTAAAATGAAATATTGAATTGGAACGAATAAGGTTAAAACTAAAATGAAATTATTTTGCAGGGTATCCGAAAAGCTGAATTTGTGGTTCCAATATTTATGCTAACTTGCTTCCTCACTTTGTTCAGTTTAATTAGCATTTGTTGCTGTGTAATGATGCGAAGGAGGGACAATCGACGGAGAAAGCTTTTTGGGGTAAGATGATACTAAAGTAAATATACATACTTGATTCAGTTTAGGTGGAGCATCAATTGTTGAAATATAATGGTGCTTCTCGATAATTAATTACAGAAATTAATCACGGATCTTCAAACAGGAGACTCAAAGACGGTACTTTTGAATCATTCAGATTTGGATGACTGATTAAAAAAAGAACGTGTTTTTGAAATTATCAGTTAAAGTTAAAAATACGCATATATTTTAAGTCAAAGTTAAAGTATTTGACATATTTTTAAGTTTGCAAGTTTTAATCCAGGATGAAATTGAGCATGATTTATAAACCAGGATGTTGTTTAGCTCAACGACCTATCCATAAACTGTTATTTTTATGCATTTTGTTTACACGTTTGTTAAAATAGTAACATTTGATTATATTTGATATGTGTTGAGATTTTTCTCCATCTTTGTGAAAACGTGGTGTTATACACATAATAATAATTAAATAACACATGTTATTTTGACGGTTGGTTTGGTGTAGTAGTAGTGCTTAGGTATGCAGATATCGCTGTTTACTGATGTTATGTTATTTTATATTTTATCTTAAGTATACTAATGTTTG
>JAQFXM010008667.1:0-10393 GCA_034693345.1 Entomobrya multifasciata | reverse complement strand
AGTCTGTGAGAAATAAGCCATGTTTTTTAGAAATATAAGACGTTATATTGATAGGCACGTTGGAGAAATCTGGAATTATCGTATTTTACAGAGTATTAAAGACTGTACGTAATCTTGTATACAAGGGACTTGTAGGATTCAGTGTTGTATGGTTTTTGTAGCCTAAAGTTTGTAGTATTTAAATGTATGAATGTTTTATCAATTACTGTTTTTGGTTATTAGTAAATGCATTTCGAAGTCAGTCTCCTTCGTTAGTATACAAACCTTACTATACATTTTTCTTATGTATATGAATAATTTGAATGTAGAATATGAATATGGAATTAATGGCGGGCGAGCTTTGCTCTCTAAAACCGTCCAATAAAATCCCCTCTGAGGGAACTAACTAATTATGTACTATACATTACATATGTACTCGACTAATTTCATAATTTCACAAGCCCAAGCTGTTATACCCAACTGGATCTTCCCAATCACAACTCATGGCCTCCTGTATTATAGCGTCGTAGAGTTTCTTTCCATATTCTGTGTGGTTAAATGGATCTGATGTGGCAATGTGCCCTATTGTGGGCACTGGAAATTGATAGAATGGAACAAACAGGCTGCTAAACAGTTCTCTGTATTCCTTTTCAAAACTATGCCCCCCATATACTTTCAAGATTACGTGGATTACGCTGAATTGGTGGTCCCATAAAACTTGGTTTAGTTGTTCTATTTCGGGTATTAGCGCAGTTGCGCATGTGTCTGTTCCATCAGCTTTGGGTGGTGTACGGCTCCCAGGAGTCTGAAGATACTTTGCATAACCTTTGTATGTCATTGGAATCATTATTTTTCTCACAAGGTTTCCTTTATTGTCATAAAAACCATGGTTCCAATTTAATTCCTTGTCCACTGCAGAAAATAACATTGCTGTTGTCAAACTTTGCGTGCCATTACCTCCTGTGTTTGTGTTGTTGTTAATGTTATTGTTTGCCGGAAATACATCCAATGTAAGAGCAGCTTTTATCTTGGTTTTTTCCGTAGTGAGATTTTGCATTAGAAAGTAGCAAAGATCTCTAGATAAAACAACCGGTTATATAATAAAGTATTTTTATGTTTAAATGAAATTTTATTTCTGCTTTTTCTACTTACGGATTTGTTATTTCCCGAGGACCTGCAGAGTCTGGGTAATTAACGTATCCGCTAACAGCAAACTCTGCTTCGAAGTGGGTTTGTTTCAACAAATCAATTAAATGGGAAATAGCGAGACTTAGATGGTTAACAAAAATATCATAACTAACTTTCATAACTTGATCTTGTACAAAAATTATCTGTAGTTTTGGTTTTTGCGTAACTCGGCAGTCCTCATCGCAGTAAACAATATACAAATTTAAAAATGCTACAATATAAAGCCACCACAGATAATGTTTCCACATTTTGATTATCTTTCTTGAGAGAACACACAATAGGATTGAATGCATCAAACAAACGAGTAAAATAAGTTAATTTTAATGATATAGTTAATTAGGTAGATAAATCTGAAAGATCATTTAAGTTTATTAAACTATTTATTCAATAATGTATTACACCCAAGATAATAAGCATAAACCATTAATTTATAATTATCATTTACTCCATTAATCACAACGTTAATCACAAATGATTAATAAAAAAGAGATCAATAATTTAAACGGAAATTTTTACAAGGCCAGTCGAGAATTTGTGTTTACCAATTCACAATGGGGATGACTGAATGCATGGGAGAAATTTAACTTGAAATTGATACGTGGTGGTGCAATTATTTATGCTGATTTTTATGGTATTAATTATTTTCCCGAATGCTCACATATGTAATTAACAGCTCTGTTTCTTTACCCGAACACTCGAGCGCGCCCGTTTCATTCTACATAAACAGCTAACGTCGTACCTGAGGTGGTCTCTCCTCTGGTGCTTGCTGCTTTTCTCCTGTACAACTAACGTAAAATGGTGCGCGCGCTCCAAACAAATACGGCGGATAATTACACAAATACGCATTCGGAAAAAGACAAATACCATTAAAATCAACACAAAAAATCACACCACCACGTATAAATTCGAAGTTAAATTTCCCTTTTGCATTCTGTCACACTCATCGTCAGTAGCGTTAAGCGATAGTACTAGGCACAATTTAAAAGACCGAAATGCTCCTTGGCTTACCCGCAAATTGGTTATATTTCCCAGTCTAGTCAACAGTTCAGATGAATTAAAAAAACAATTGTGTCACTCAAGCTTACATCATGTTTTGATTAAGTAGTTCAAAAATAATGTTTAAATACATACCATATCAAATAAACTATTTAAAATTCACTGATTATATTTTAAATAAATTTAATTTGTAATAAACGAATATCGGCAGCCTTTGCCATTTTGCACCTATAAAATACGTTAGTAATTAATTCAATAAAACTTTAGTTTTGTTAATTGTGGATTAGTTTTTAAATTTTAAACTACCGATAAGCGAAAAGTTTAATTGATTATAGTTATAAAGAAACCAATGCACTTCGGTATCAAATCAATGTCAGGAACGCAGGAATCGAGATTTATACTATTCAATCAAAATACTACTTTTATTCAGTTTCACATACTACTGAACAAATGGAATCAAAATATCAAATAATATCTTCATCAGTCGACACTACAACTGATTACTATCAAATTACATCGAAAATCTATCAAATCTATCAATCTTAGAAATCTTATCAAATTCAAGCTAATAATAATGATCGCACTCTTGATCGACTTGCGGGTCGATCTCCTATTTTACGATATTTCTTATAATTAAAAGCACTTGTAATTTTGATATATAACAACAGTAATTTTCCTTGGTGACGATGGTTGGTGATCACGGCGTCGGTGCCATACACTTCCTCATGCATCCATGGTAGTTGACTTCTGACTTGAATTCAATGCTGGATAACTCATAGTGCACATGGCCACATTTTCGATATTTTTCACAAATAAGATTATAATAACATAATTAACATGTACAGTAAGTTACAGGCAGTGATATGCTCCTATGCTTGAATGTAGGCAACGTTCATCTTGAATGGCGTAGACAACGTGTCGCCAACAATAGTATTTAGTTGGTTTGGGTGGTGGTGCGGCAAAACAGGAGACAGGAGGAGATGACTTTGCTGACTCTGTGGAAGATCCGGAGGAAAAGGTGTGACCAGCTGATTAGTTAACATTGCGCACGGTAAAATTTAATACATTTCTGAACTAATAGTTCTATATTATATTGAAAAGTAAGTTCCTTAATTCGGAATGATTTTAAGACCTCCAGAGCAGAGCTGATGTTGCAGATGTGCAAATAGAAGACGTCAACTCCTTGCTCATTTTTGGGTAAGCTTTTTTAAATAAATAATTGTTTAGTTAAATGTGTTCTTGATTCCCTAATTCATTGTTTATTTTACTTATTTTACGTTTTGATGGTAGTGACAAGGAAGGAAAAAGAGGGGGTTTTCAGAAGACTTTGTAAGGAGATCCCGAGGATTATCCAATTTCAACGCATTTTTAATTGCCCAATTATATTAAAATTTTACGGAAAAATAAACGTTTTTTTGTACTTTTGGACAAGGCTCGAGTACTATTCAAAAAACACTAAACTAATTACAGTAAAGTTATTTAATCAACAAGTGTTAGAACTGTGTGATAGTTGATTGTAAACACAGTTAACTTTTTTCTTTATGCGATGAAGGATGGAATTTAAATAGGTGATCGGTGCATCAATATTTGATTTTGAGTGTTATTGGATTAATTTAAAGGAAAGTTGAAATAATTTTGAAAAAAACAGGGGAAAATTAATTTTATTATTTAATTTATTTGTTTAAATGAAAATTGGTTTGTTTTTATGCATAAACTAAATTTAAGTCCGAACAAATTTAAAAAAGGAAAAAGGGGCTTTTAAATTTATTAAAACTTACTTTAAGTGATACCAAAGAAGTACTAGGAAGTCTTTTTGATTTTTTCTGCAAGATGCATTAAATAAATTCACCTCAAATTTCACCTTTTTTACTTAACAAATAAAATGAGAATACGATTAATTTTATTTAAGGCATTTTGATCACTGATTTTATCCGATTTTCGAGACTTTTCTATTCAATAATTTCAAACAAATGAAACTTCTTTAAATTCAATGTGCTAAGCACTATTCAGTTTACAATATGTTATGTTTACATTATTCATATGTTAGTTTTTTTACATGTGTACAGTCTCTACCATCATAACGTCGATACGCGCCGAAATTCGTGCGCACGAATTGGGAATGGTTGTTGTTTACATTGCGTGAATGGCGATTTTCCGCTTGTCTGAACAATAACAATCGAAAGAAGAGGAAACCTTATAAGAAATCAAAAGTATCTCACCACGCCATTTACAATTTTTAAGTATTCGGTATGTAGTTCAGACAACAATCACAAAATTTCCTTGTGTAGCAAACAATGTTCGTCATTTATTTACTACATAAGCTTATAAGGGTCCTGTGCTAGCCTTTCTGTATTATGTACTTATCTGTCGTTAATTCGGATTGCGACCTGATATTTTGTGTCATTCATTTGTGTCATAGTCATGATAATGCTAAAAGTTAAACTGTGATTGATGGTTAGATTTTCAAAACTCCAAAAGTGCATAGCTAGTGGCATTTTATATCATTTTTTCCGATTGGAACAACGGGCCATAAGTTTAGACAGCAAGCACCTGCATTTTTGGGAATTATGCACTAAGCACACCACAGAGCCATGTCATTCAAGACTGGCTCAAGCTTTGCATGTATTGCGCTACTTGAGCTGATAAAATTGATGTTGCATGTGTTAAAAGTAAATGTATTTCGGTTCATTTTTGCAGTATGCTTTGCGGAATCAAGTTTCCTAGTTTCTTGAGAATGCTTGGTAGCGAATTCCTTGGAACATTTCTGCTAGTTTACTTTGGCGTCGGTTCTGTTATAACTTCTTGTCCTGCTCCTGAATGCAAGCTGAGTGCTTAGGAAATTACCGTATTCAAAACAGAGGGGAATCAGATAATGAGTATTTGTCGTACGGACGTGGACCAGCAGCTAATTTATTGCAGGTGTCCTTCGATTTTTGAGGGGCGGTGACATGTATTGTGCAGGTATATTAAAATATTTCATTTTCTTAGTATCGATCTGCTCTACTTATTGAAGCTGTCTTGGCCTTCATCCTTGTTTTAACCCTATGCGGCTGTTGTGAGGACATGAGGACAGGACATCAAGGGTAATTATTCGTACTAATTATGTACTGAATTAAAAACGGATCTCAGCATACTGGCAAGAAACATAATTTTAACATACATTTTTACAATTTATGGCGTATGTACTTGTTGTTATTTTTTAAAATTAATTCAGCAGCTCAGCTGCAAAATACCTTCACTCACTAATGAAGAGGTCATTATTTAATGCCTTCATTAAAATCATTAATTCAAGTAATTTACTTGAATATATCAATTGAATTGGGAGCGACTATGCGACTAAACTGAAGACAAATCTCGATCGTTGCTCATTTTATAATGAAAAATAATTTCAACTGGCTGAATTAATTATGTTATTTAATAGTTTATAATTTATAGTTTGGGTTGTTTGGGTGCTGTGGAGCAAGAAGATGACTTGGGTGACTCTGAACTGGACCACACTGAGTAAGAGGAACCAGCAAATGAGTTTCCACCTTGTTCATTGCTACTAGCTCTACAATAATTTTTTATTTATTACTTTCATCAAATTAAATTAACATTTTTCTAAGCCGAAATTCCTTGCCGGGTGAATATTGAACCATGTAGATCAAATTTATAAATGGTTAATTAATTGCTAAAATATATTGGTTTATAAGTAGCAAAACATTTTATTAAATATTGTCGTATTTTTAGGTTAGTTGCCATGCAAAAGGAGAGGAAAATTACTTGGACGACTTTGTGGAGGAATTTGAAGGAGTACCAAGTTCAACGCATTTTTTAAGTATCATTTCGCACTAATGCTTATTCGACAAAACGCGCGCAAAGGGAATTTTTTTACGAAAAAATAACATATTTCCAGTTTGCCTGCCTGTCAGTCAGACAAAATTTGCTTTAGAAAGATGATTATATGCTGTTGAAAATTATTTGAAATTAACTGAAAAATTCTAATTTTCTTTTAATTTTTACTAGTTCGGAAACAAATATTGCTGCTTCCAGGACCCCGGCTGTTTCAGAAACCAGCCGACGGATCAGCTGTTTTTAACTGTGGAGTAGGCTGGTTACTAGGTTGGAAATTCTAAATTAAAATTAATTTGTTTGGTATGAGTATATTTTTTAATTTAAAATGATTTGTTAAATTATAGAATATTCATGATTTTAGTTTAAGGTTGTGTGTGTTTTGGCAGGATGATAGGAAGAGATGACTTGGCTGACTGTTAAGAACGTTCCGGAGGACCAGCTGATGAGTTTTTTTCCTGTTCGAGGTTGGAGCTATGCAACGATTTACTAATTAATTAACTACTTTATTTACTAGAAAAGCGTTTATTGATAAATTAAATTTGTTTTAGATTTGAGGACGAAGATTTGACGCAGCTGCGTTCGGAGGAAAGCAAGAAGGAGACGCAGATGATCTGAAATTGTAAGGTTTAAAAAAGAATTGATAAGTGAAATTAGTTTTTAATTTTTTCATTTAATTGTAAAACTTTTCGTTTTGGTAACATTCCAAACGAAAAAAGAATTCGACAATTTTGTTACGGAATCTAAAAGAGGAACCAGTTCAACGCATTCTTAAATGCTCACTTTGCCCCAATGTTTATTTATGAATATGCGCACTATTTCAATTCAAATTAAAAATATTCTTAATTAATCAGCCAGTTAATCAAAATTTTATTTGAAAAAGATAAGTTTAGGAGAAAATAATTAAAATGATCAGTTAATCAATCAAATAAATCAGTTAAAAATCACACCTTTGATTATAACTGAAACATTCCAAATTTAAATTTTAACAAATTAATTCATTCTGACAATCCGTTTTCAGATATTAAAAATAATATTTTCCCCGCTGGCGTCCCAACCACTTAAATGTCCAGCATAGTGATCAGCTGTTCTGCTTTAAGCCTTGGATTAGTTTGGGGCAGAAAAAACTAACCGCTGTATTCGTTAAATTATAAATGTGGTGGTCTTTAAATATTGTAATCAGTTAAAATAAAACATGGTTAAGGAAAGGGTGCGGAACCGATTGGCTTGCATTATGTACCAATCGATAGCCCAACCCATCTAGTCGTGCCGAAACCGAATCTAGTTGAGTCGAAACCGAATCTAATCTAGTCGAAACCTTTTCTTGTTGAAACCCAATCTAGTCGATTCGAAACCTAACAAAACTTGGGTAAAAGGACACCAATCCCATCAAATAACCTTAAAGTGGGTGAATAAAGTTCGTAGAGCACCCAGATATTTTCGAAAAGCCTCCCATGATGATCCCAGGGTTGACCCAAAATGTGACCCTAAGGACCCAAAAACCAAAAATGATCTACTCGTTGAGATCGGTCCAGAAAACCATGTTTCACGTCATTTTAGTTCTTGACCTCTAGCGGGTCAACGGGTCCGAGTTAAGAGATAGGACTACCACCATTCGATTCCTCTTGTCGAGGGCTATCGATTGGTACATAATGCAAGTCAATCGGTTCCGCACCCTTTCCTTTACCCCAACCAAAATATGGATCCGGAGGAGATAAATTGGGAAGATAGATGGGCATGGAATTTGGCAATGAGGAGGAGAATAGTCAGTTGACATGATAAGAGGAAAAGCCAAAAAGTTGGTGAGCCAATGGGTAATGAAAGATTTGCAAAATTAAAATGGAAATATTTTATAAAAGGAATATTAAAATTTTCAAAAATGTATACTTCTTTAATTTTTTCCTATTAAAATCGCAAACTGGTTTAATAAATTCAAATGGGATGACGGATAACAAGTTGAGAGAATGGGAGCGGCGAAGATGGAGGAGGCGAGGATAAAAAAATCCATTCCAAAACTTTATAGTAGTTTAACTACTACAATTAGCTAATTATTGCTAGTTTAATTGATATGGTTCGGTTCAGGTACAGTGGTGGTGGTCCCAGCCTAGTCTTCTTGTCAATTGTGCACCCATCTCCCATTTCGGAATCAGATCCTCTTCCGGAAAATGTAAAAATATTAAGTGAACTGCTTAATTTTTATTTTAAAACAATAACAGAGTTATCGCAAAAACAAGTTGGGTAATTGAAAATAAACTGATTGTGGATAGCTAAAAAATAAACAAGCATGAAAAAATGAGCTAACTTTTTTTTGAAGTTACCACAAAAATTGGCTCCAATTAAAAGTATGTGAAATAATTTTTTTTCCATAAATTGAAGTTCTCGGATTCTCGTGCCGCTGATGATAAGTATTGTCACCTGGAAAATAAAATCTACTTTAATTTATTATTATTCACAAAGTTATTTTAATACAGAAAAATATTCAATAAACTATTAACGCGGCTTACACTTACATATTTACAATAAGTAGGACTCACTGATGATCTTTTTTGTGTTGACTCGTCGTGGATGGATTGGACGGATGGATGGAAAGTGGGGCTTTTGAAGTTCCCCATGTTTTTACCTTGAAATTACAGCTTAAAATAAAATTATTTTAATTTACAAATTAACTAAACTGTTATACGGTCGCAAACATAGTAAATATTTACCTAATTATTGCGTAGATTGAAATTACCTGCTTGCTGAAGATGTGGCCTCTGAAGATGGTTGGGACATTTGGTGTACTAACAGGATCAGCTGATTAGACCTTCGACTGAATTTGTTGTCATAAATGCAAACGAAGCTTATCGAAAAATGGGTTGGCATATCATTAAGCATAATTTATTTTTCAAAATAATTAACTGCAGAGACGTTTTAGAATAAAATTGGAGATTAAAGTAAAAACAAATAAATCATGTAAACACGAGGTTAGTAAGTGCCAGAAGTCATATAAAATGTAAAAAAGAAAGCAGGCTGCGCCGACGTATATTCACTTAATCAGTTGACTAATTGTTATTGATCAGTTATCGTCACGTGTTGTCGCGAAATAATGAACAAGAGAATAAGAAAAGGGTCCATTTGTATTTATAAATTGTTTAATCTTGTCTGTGGATTTCTATTGCCTATGTTTCTATCGTTCCTCGGGTAATCCTTTGAGTAGAGCGAAAACTTGGAATCTTGTTTGTCGATAGCAAGTTGTTTAGAAATTTATTTCATTTTGTGACTTAAATGGTAAATCATTTCAATTGTGTTATTAAAATATATGCACATTTGGTAATATGTATTTCAAAAAGTGACCACATTATACGAAAATAATAAAACAGCCGTACCAATTGTACATTACTGACGTACTAAAAAGTTCATACATAAGGCAATCTAGACACAATCAAAATCTGACGAATTTTGTTACAAAAAACGGATAACAGGAAGCCGACTCTATTGCTAAAAATACATCTATGTATTGGAAATAAAGTTAATAAACTATGTGAGAAGGGGTTCTAGGATAACTGCCGCAAAGGACAACTGCCATAGGCGGACAACTGCCGCTCGGATAACTGCCGTTCGGATAACTGCCACTCGGACAACTGCCTAGAAATCACCTGCTCCATTTTGGGCTGCTTTAACAATATTTATGAACGGCCCTTAATGATATTGCCATTTAAAAGTAAAGGCTTACCAATCATTGCTGTACTATCTTATCTAGTCGAAGTAGGGCTACATAAGTTTTCACCAATTTTACTATAGATTGATAGGAATGTTTTCACCAAATTTATTATTGACTTACAGCAATGTTTTCACCAAACCTAACCTAACCTAATCTAAATATTTTTGAAATTACTTTAATCTGTCAATTTCCATTAAATCGGTGAAAATCTTTATCTCTTATTGGCCAAAACATTTACCTTTAATTGGTGAAAACATTCGTGCTTTCTTATTGTTATACTTGCTATGGTTGTAAGTACCGAATACAACAATACATAAGACGACTCAAACCGGTGAAAACATTTATATTAAATCGACGAAAACATTTATATTAAATCGGTGAAAACATTTATATTAAACCAGTGAAAACATTTATAATTAACCGGTGAAAACTTTTATATTAAACTGGTGAAAACATTTATAATAAATCGGTGAAAACATTCGAACTCTATTGATATAGTTGGTACTGAATACAAGAGCACAAAAAATCAAATTGGTGAAAACATTTAAATTTGGTGAAAAAACTTGAACGCGCCTATTATAAGCTTTGTTTCCCACCAAAACTGGCAAGTGTACTCAATCGAATAAATGGTCTGTTCATACACAACACAAGCAGTCAATAATAAGTGGCAGTTGTCCTAGTGGCAGTTGTCCGAATGGC
>JAQFXM010008666.1:0-10394 GCA_034693345.1 Entomobrya multifasciata | reverse complement strand
CTTCCTAAAAAATATTGAATTAATTTTTCCTTCCATTTTCAAAGGCGAATGAACCTTATAATCATACTTGACTTTTGTCATTGTTAAAACTCTCCGGCGATCCTGGACCCTAGATGAGTGTTTTAATTGTACGTATTCCTCATGCCAATACGAATAAATTCCGGACTCTATTAATCGTAAGGAAAGCTGACCTAATTTTTTACCAGTAGGGGACAGAAAAACTTGAAAACGTTTTCCACCAGGTATTATCCTTTTTCCAATATGACAACTTACTTGCCTTTTATAAGGCTTAATATCTGTAAAAAGGTCGTTCACCTGATTCACTAAATGTATTACAGAATACCAAAAATTAGCAACAACTTTGTTTCCACTGTAGGCCAATTGTTCTGCTATGGATTCACGTTGCGAATAAACTTTGTTATTTAAAATGAAATTCCTTTCCTGAGAGTCTAGCATTTTGTTTAAAGCCAGAATGTCTTTTTGATAATTAAAATTGCCATGCCCTTCCTCGTGGTTTCCCAAGTAATATTTAGCCGTAGAATTTAACAAATTCACACCCACGTCACTTTGAATAAGCAACGTAAAGTTCTGTTCTTCTAATTCTGAAAGTGTTTCCATGGATTTCTTCTTTGATGGACTTATTACAGCACTGGTAATTGATGCAGCATAAAGTGCAGATAATACAAAGCAGCACATTATCCATACATATATGAATAAATTTCTTTTAAACCTTTTGGGCAGTTCTATTCCATCTGGAACTATAGATCCTAAGACAATTACTAATGTATGAAGTAAAGTTGCATCCGCAACTAGAAAATTTAAGATTACAGTAATGGCAATCATGCATAGTGCAAATGATACCCAGACATAATAATGGTATGACAATGTAATCGCGTTAGAATTCCATGGCAACTCGGTTTTTGTTTTAAGTACATCACAATAAACAAAGCCAAAATCAAATGATGGAATTAAATTTATACCTATATTTTTGGTAATGAATTCTTCAGAGTTGTTGTGGCGAGTATACTTACTCAATAAACTAAATAACGCATAAGGTGCTCCGGAAAATGCCCAAACAGTGGGATAAATGTGAATGAAGTTACCTTTGCAATTTTTTGAAAAATGTGATTTGTTAAAATAACTATCGGTCACAACAGTCATATTGATTGCAGATGCCAACGCATTGAAGTTGTTGAAAATTGGTCCAAACGAATTAAAGTTTCGATTAGGAATTCTGTAGAAATCGCGTTTTCTTGAAAACTTGTTTGATATTTCCTCCAGGTCAACCTGAGATACGTTATAAAAGTTCAACACTAAGTATTTTGGGAGATCAATGGCGAAAGCTATTTTTGGGAAGTGAAGAAATAAAAACAATAGTATGGATGACCACAGTGGTACATCCAAACCTTTGACTGAACTCATTTCCAAGTGTCTCAATTTATGATCTGCGGTAACTTATTATTTACAGATTTTATTTAAAATTGCAAATCTAAAATATTTCGAGCTGTTTGTTTGCGCCTACAATTTTACAGATGTTAAAGAACTCCCCATAAACAATGATACAATTTGAAAGTTAGGATGTTATTAACAACCTTTATGTATTGTAAAACTTCAAATTTGGTGAAAGTTTTTGTGAACAAAAAAATATGTCAGCGTTCCTTGTTTGTTCTAGATGACAGTTACTGTTGTAAAAACAGCTGTTCAAGTGTTGTCTTAAGCGTACTATTAGTTAGTTGTCTCATTGTAAGACTAATAGAAGTTGCTTAAACCTTAAAAAATTCATTACTATGAAGAAATACTTTCAATACCTTCAAATATATTAAAAGTATACACTTGTAAACCTTAGAAGTTTTTGTTACAGAAAAATAATTGCATTGAGCCTCCAATATAAATGGGTTCAAGGTGTGTATTTTATGTCAATACTTTTTTTTACTGTTAAATGGATGTTTTCAAGAAATGAAAGATTGGTATAAATAGACTATTTGTAAAATAAACATTGTGAAGAAAAACGACAGGTGCATATAAAAAGTAAACACTGTCAAGCTAAAAGTAAAAGTTGAAGCATTACTTTTCACCTTTATTTCACTTAGAGGTCAGTAAGTATATTAGTATACCAACTAAGTAGAATAACCTTGAGTTGGTTTACAGTTAGAACAAATATTCATCTATAAATTTCGCGATAATTATCAACGTAATAGAAACCGTTTTCTACAACAAGAATTTAGCATAAAGTACTACGATATGTTGAACAAGTTTATACATCTAAAGGTAAACTTTCACAAGCTTTTGCTGTTTCACTCCGCCCTGGCCTACAATACTATGCTTAATTGCGACTGTATGCTCATTACATTAGTCACTTTCTAATCAAACTTTGTTCTACTATTTCAAATATCCATACATTGATCAGCTCATCAATTTATTGGTTAACATTAAAATAATTAACTTATACAATACAATTATCCAAAATCCTATATGCATCATTTAATTTACTAAATATTCTGTACTTATAATGCGCTCCACTTATTTCTGCCATAATACCACACTTCAGCTAAAAATACTGTGAAACATATTCCTACTAAACAAACAAGCCACAGAAAAAATATAGTGACAATTTTTCCACGTAGCCTTAGCGGAGTTGTCTCCACATCTTCGAAGTCGTATTTTACCTTTGTCTTGCTTACCACTCTTGTACGTTCTTGAACTCTAGCTGAATGTTTTAACTGAATGTACTCATTGTGCCAATATAAGTATATTCCAGATTCCATAAGATATCTTGCGAACCTCTCAAGCTTATCACCAGGCTTTGATGCAAATAACTGATACATTGCTCCACCCGGTATTAATCTTTTGCCTATGTAACAATGCACAGGTCTATCATTAGGTAACATGTTAGCAAATAAATTATTCACATCATCCAGATATGAAATCACAAATTGCCATAAATTTATCATAAACAATTTTCTTTGTTTAGCTAAAATCTCACTTGGGTGTTGTGCACCAGAGTGAACGTCGTTATATAGGACACGTAGGTATTTCAACGGATGATCTAACATTTGATTAAGAGCAATAATATCATCATTGTTTTCAAAACTGGTCAACTGATATCTTGATGATGCGTTTACTAATTTAAAAGCGTCTTTACTATCAAACAATAAAGTAAAGTTACTTTTTGACAGTTGTGAAAAATAGCTGAACGACTGTTCTTCAGGTGGACTTATTAAAACACTAGTTATTGTGGCTGAATAATGGTTAGTTAAAATAAAACATATCAACAGCCAAATATACAACAGATTCTGACTTTTAAACTTTTAGATAGCTTGAATACCTTCCGGGAATACCGATCCTAACACCAAAAACCCAGCTTCAGCTAAAGTACTATGCTGGACTTTACATTTTAATACAATCGTTACAATTACAATTGAAGCTAAAAAGAAGAACCAGACTGTTGAATCAAACGAAAATGTAAGTGTGTGAACATTCCAAGGTAACTCCGTTGTCAATTTTGGTATATCGCAGTAAATAAAGTTGAAATATAGCTTCGGAATCGGGATGACTGATGTATCATAATTTAGTTTGCTGCCATCAACTATATCAAATAGTGAATATGTTGCCCCAGAATAAGTCTTGACAGCAGGATAAATGTGCAGGAATTCCAAGGAATAAATATTTTGAGCTTTAAAATATGCATCGGTAATCAAAGTAGCATTGATAGAGTCCGCCAACACTTTGACGCAATTATATATTTGACCAAAGAACGTAAATGTACGGTTCGGAACTCTGTAGTCGTCACGTTTTCGGTAAAAAGCTTTTAAGGTGTCCGTAAGAATAGATTGCGGTAGCTGATAATAGTTCAAAACAAGATATTTCAAAGACTGTGTCTTGCTTTGTGGAAAATAGCAAAGTAAAAGTAATAGAACTCCTCTAGAATTTAGGTACTTCCAAATGGCTCTAAAGTTCATCTACAAATTATGTTTAAAAAATGAAACTGTTTGGAATTAAAAAAAACTATTTTTTGATATATTAATCCAGAAGAAAATCCTTACGAACATAAATGCATATTACCTTAATTATGTCCCGTTCAAGCGTCTCTGCTTAGAAACAAGTCTTACTAGTTAAGTTGCTGGAACTCGCCTTTGTACTGGATTTGAAGAAACATTAAACTTGAGATCTATTTGTATAACGTTACTTTTATTTCTTATATAAACTTGGCAGTGAAAACAAAAATGACATACCTTCACGAAATCCCTAAATTTAATTGATATTTGAAGAACAAAGAATTAATGGACTAGTGATTATTAAATACCTAATAAGCAAATCACTTAGTATATCTGTCTTTTTTACTTATTTGGATTATAAACTACTTATAAGCGGTAATAGCAATATATGTCAGGATTTTTAGGTAGCAAACGTGTTAATGTATTAGTAAAAAGACCTGGCCGACTAAATATTTCACATGGATATAAAAATATTATCCACAAAGGTAAATTATGCATTCAAAATAACACGTCATATAACAATTAAAAACTATTTGTATCCAAGTCCTTCAATTGTACATAGGTAAACGTTTACTAGTTTATTATGATGATAACAATAAAATCCAATTTTACTGTAAAAATATTGTTATCAAATGTGTTATAAAATCAATAATATTTTTTTGCCAGAGGCACAACACTTTCATAAGGAAAGTTATGTAGCACGCAAAAATTAAACAAACAAGTCAAAGAAAAAACGCAGAGAAATCTGAATTAAAAGGCAAACGGGACATCGTTTCCATTTTTTAATCATGTCATCTACATCAGCCCAAGAAAGACTCTATATTTACACTTTTATCAATGAACTTGGCCAAGAATATAGTCACCCTTATTCCACGATTCGAATAAATTCGTATATATTTTCAAATTTTTGCATGCTCATTTCAAAGCATTCCCAAAAAACTTTAAATGTTGGTTAGTTTGCGTTACATGCACTTATGATGTAAATTTGAATTTTTGGACTAATTTTAGAATGCATTTGCGTCATCTCTGTGAATCAATACGAAACGAGCAGTTTTCAGTTATTAATTGGTTATACATATGTTACGGTGATGTTTGTTGGATGTCTTGACTATTTGTATTATCTCCAAAATATGTCCCAAGTCAGTTCGTGGGATGAATTTCTACTATGCATTAGAAACTAAATGCACAACTAAGTATACAATTTAAATCAAAATTATTTTCTACGAAGTTTACAGAAATATACAAAAAGTATGTCATCATATTTCAAAATTAAAAACTAAATATGTGCGAGGTTCCATTTCTTTGAAAGAAATAAACTTTTATTATGGCTGTTCACGTGGAAAATTAAGGATAATATACGTATGTATTTTAATTCCATCACCACTCTATAATTTACAAGGTTAAAAGAATCTTTAATTTTTTCGGGACATTAAATTATAGACTCAATACCAAAAGTTGTCAAACAAATTGTAATTTTTTCGCGGAGAATCAAGTGTAAGTTATGTTATTTGAAGGTTAAAGAGAGTTTAATATTGAAAATAGCACAAGTAACTATTTGCTAATTATTAAAGTCTGTTGCACCACTTACGAAACGCCATAAAAATGTAATAAATAGTTGCATCCATCACTTTTGCAAATATGGTATATTAATACTACTTAAAATACGCTAGTTGTTCATGTAATTTTTTAAAAAATGTGAACAGTTTTAAAATTAAAAACAATTAGTTTCCAAGATTTGGGTTGGACAACTTTATAAAATTACGCAGCATTAACTTTATTATTAGAAGCAATTTCAAATACAGATTTAGTATTTAAATTAGGTTCTAAAGTAGTTTTTGTTCATGCATTACCCATCAGTCGTAATTTGAAGATGCAGGAGTTATGATATACATAAACTATTCTATAGATTAAACAACTAAGCACACAATACAAATATAAAGATGTCGCTAACAACAGGTGCATTTAGGGTACATTTATTTGTTCAAAAAATTGTGCCTATGGCTTACTTTATGGATCTGAAACAGAGGCGTATAATTCATAATCCATTCCATGCAAAATCTGCAAACATACTTCGAATTTTATCTGAAGTCGCAATATTTCTTTTGATACTTCCACTATCGCTTTTGCGACTATTTTGGCTTTTATTTCATTGGAAATCATTTACAATTTACAACATTGAACAAATTATAATATATGGCCTTGAAACTTCCTCAATCATCATACTTTTCCCTGTCCTCAAATTATTTCATCAGGAAAGTGTTTCAATTGTTAACATTCTAAATCAAGCTTCCCAGCTTAGTTGTAATAATCCAAAGGATTGTTTTAAGGAATCACTCAAAATAAAATTAGTGTATGGAATGGCCATACCGTTTATCTTACTTGTTCCGGCCTACTTTTTCGCCCCATTTGCGCTTCAATTTTTACCAATTCAACTCATTTTTGGAACAAGTTTTATTGTAAAAGCTAGTGCCGGAGCATGTTATGCATTTCTTGCGCTCTTTACGGGGTTTAGTATTTTATCCTTGCTACTTGTATTAGTTATATATTTAGAAAATGTAGTTAAATACACCTCAGATATTTGCCCGAAATCATGTCCTACTTTGAGTGTTAATGGATTCAAAAAATGCTATAAGTGTTTTAAAATAGCTCAATATCTTATCAAATGGGGTGATACCTTGTTTTCTCCGTTTATGACGAATTCAATATTCGTGGGAGTATTCTTTACTTCATGTGCATCATATATGATATTTAAAATGTATAACATCGTACCAGTATTTACCTATATGTGTGGGCTAACTTTAGAATTGTTTTGTTTTGTAATCACTAATGTATTCACGACTCTAATGGATATTCCATTCAAGCAATCGAGAATGTTTAAAGTTCATTGGATTTTTCATGTACGTACAAAGCAAGAACATAGGTTGCTGCGTAGTTGCAAGCCATTTGGTTTTTTATTGGGACCATATGGCTATGCAAGAACGAAACTGGGTTTACTAATTTGTGATGATATAATACAAAATATGGTTACTGCTCTGTTATTAGATTCTGTTTAACCGTTCGTCTACTGTGAGTCCATTTTTAATTTTGTTTTTTGATTTTCAGGAATATTTACGTCATAACGTATTTATTGAGTAAAATCAAACTAAGAAGCTATATTAGTTGTATACGAAAATGAATAGATTCCTAAAGCTTACATTCAATCACTAGTGCAAATATTTATTTAATTCCTAGGAACTGAATATGTTCCATAAATAAACCAACTTGGTGCGGTTTGGATGTGCATATTTTACCCAGAATCAAGGTGTTGGTCAGTTATGAAAACTAATACATTGGTTCATAATGAAGCATTATGTAAATATTTACCAATCAGTTATAAACTTAGCGTCATGTAATATACTTAATGTATTTTTGTCTCTCTAGTAACGAGCTGAAGTAATAAAGTTTGAAAGTTTTAAACAGAACATAATATGTATGTATGTACGTAATTATTTTATATAAAAATAGCATTAGCAGTAAATAAATTAGCACAAAACAGCAATTTAAAAATTCGTCACATGAATTTAAGGGGTTTTGCTCACTGGAAACGTTTAGATTACCACTGAAATGAACCTACTTGAGTAAGTGACCAAGCATACTATTTGGAATGGCTTAACAGTAAACTGAAAGCTTAAAACTGCATATTGAATGGCTATTTAATTTGCTGGCAGATAAGCTTGTAGCAACTTAACAAAACTAACGTGACTCCAGGATTGAACATCATAAGTAGAGTTACTGTAAATTAACGATAGTACAAAAAACTACAAGAATTTAAGCCTACGTTCAAGTTCTATGCTGAACTTTGCACAGCCAACGCAATACTAAACCTCAGTATTGTTAACAAGTGAAAATTAATTGTGACTGAAAAATGCATACGAACAGTTAACTTAAATTACCTTACTATCCTTCTGGCTCACCCAATATAAATTAAATTATCATTATTTCGAAAAAGGATTAACGATTGTAATTTTCTTGCACATCCTTGTGTGAAATTTATATTCTTACAATGCATACGAACCCCAGTTGCCTTTTACTCACATTTTAATCGTAGTTAGAAAATGGTTGTAAAAAACAGAACAAATTTCTTTAACGTTATCATTACTTCTTTTATTAAACAAGAATGAATGATTATCATCTTCCTCAAACCACAAATAAAACTGAAATAGTTTATATTGTACGTATTGTATTGCTCTCATTCAATGTAATGTATGATATGCTCCAAAAAAGTTATGTGTTTGTAAATTGTAGAATAACAACCAAATATGTGGCTAGTTGGCTGAAATACTATTTCAAAAAGATGAAACTATCAATTATATTATCACCTTAATGTAAACTTAGTTATGAATATCAGTTTTGTTCTGTACCGCCAACAATAAGTGTAAGCTTATTCTTATTAAGTGTAAGCATTTGACCCACTTGAATCTTGATTGGATCGTCATAAATTAGGTCGCAAATTTGTTTCATCTAAAAATAAAGAAGACAATTATTTGCAACTGAAGTTTATGTGTTATAATTTAATACGATTTTTGACGTAATATTTTGAAAATGTATGTAACCTCAAGACGAGCTTCAATTTCTTCATCATCCGTTTCCATTCTAATAACATCATTCGCAATGTCTTCCTCCTAAAATGCAAAACAACGTTGGAAAGTAATATGTTCAGCATCAGAATATATATGTATATGTATTTAAATTTACAGAATTTCCGAAAAAATACTACTTGCCGCTTTAGTTATTCCATCAGCAAGTTCCGTTTTCCAGTAAAGTGAACTAACGAAAAATGATGAACAAATGATCCCAAGAGGTAAAAAGTTAGATCCTTCTGTTCCAGTTAGGACTCCATTCATTGCCAAAAACACTGCCATTGAGAGAAGAACTAAAACGGTAGCAAACACTTCAAAAATTGACCACAGGTTGTGTAAGCTTATATGACTCTCCACCCGTTTTGTCTGCATTCTTATGATGATAACCAGCTCCCACCATTTTCTCACTTGCTCCTTTGAAATATTCTTTTTGTAGCGGCCATACTCATTCTGAATTCCTTTTCTAAGCTCTATATAGGCCGTTTTCAAGCTTTGAAGTAGCAAGAAATCTTTTATATAAGACAATGATCGTGATCCAAGAATATTTAAGACTTGATATTCAGCGAAAACAAACGTAAGGAAAGGAAAATCAATATACAAATAGTTTATGGGCTTTATCGCCCAAAGAAGAAACACAATTGGGCTAAACCAAATGATTAGGGAAAAGTTACGACTTTTTCGGAGACAATTCCAATCAAGCATGTAATAAGGGGAAAAGTTTATGTGAAACTTTTGAATGAAGCGGGGCCAGTTATCAAAGTATTGACAGAGAGAGTTAACATCAATCCAAGAGAATAAACAGCCCATAGACGCGCCTACAGGGAGAGATATTCTAAACACATTATTTAGAATTCCAACTAGTGCAGATCCCTTGAAAAGGCTTTCATTTATCCAGTTTTGGTGACCCATGGGTTTAAATCTGCGTGGTTAAAAAACTTGTCAAATTTATGATATACTTAGAAAAAAATGTAAGAAAAATGGAACTAAATTGTCATTTTTACACTCTAAATGGTTTGTTAATGTTAAAAAATGAATTGAAAATGTAGAGAAGCATTAAAACTGCATTGCTAAGATACAAAAGAAGTGTTGCGAAGAGAGGAAGGGATATCCATTTGAATTTGTATTTCAATAGGTCCTTTTGGCAATCTCTTGAAATTTTAACCGGGCAGTACCCTATCCATTTTGAGGTAAAAATTATGGGATATAATATTTTTGCAACTTGGTAGTCTCTTGGATGGGAATCGTGAAGATTTTTCAGTGCTTTGCGGGGATGAGGATTTCGAGGAAATTTAGAAGGGCTAATTAAGTTAAGAGATGACTTTGTGCTGAGTTGGGTGCGTTTAATTATAAAATCAAAATCCTTTTCAAACAGAGTTTCAACTCGGGCCATGTTGATTTTGGAAACGTTCTAGAGAGTTTAATTCTCAAAGTTTTGGGTTGGGCTTTTCCAATATGTGTAATAAATTAGGACTATCAGAAAAAGCTAAGTTTAAAAACATTTTAACGCAAATTGTCACATTAGTGTATTGTTCTGCTCCACTGATTTTAACGGAAGCACACCCAAATACTTAATACGATTAACCAGCGAAGTTTTAAGGAGTTTGAACTGAAGTACTTTATATACGGCATTACTTAGTATGCCTAAAATAAATACAGCCGCTATAAGATTACTCGTTTGTCGTTTCAAATTTATGTGCAAACAAAAAATAGCAAAGTTTCTACGTTTGACATTAAACGTTGAAATAGGATACTATCCTGGCATCAAGTTAGGAGCCATTTT
>JAQFXM010008665.1:0-10397 GCA_034693345.1 Entomobrya multifasciata | reverse complement strand
GCGTAAACTTCACAAGCTTTCCAGAAGGGGCCTCCGCGGATATCGTGAAACTTTAAAGTTTTTAGCTTCTTGAAGTTCGGAGGAAACTTGAAAGTGGACTCCTCATAAGCATAAGGAACTGGAGGCGCTGGTGGGATTTCAATCCGTTGGATTTTCAACACCTGAAGATTGGGAAGGCTGGAGTAAAAGTGGAGTTCTTGTTCGGAAATGCAGGAGGAGAACAGCTGTACTTTTAGATGAGTTATCTTGGTGCCATGCAGATTTAGAAAGACGGGTAGACCTGGATCCTGGAAGATGGAGGAGGATGTGTTGTTGAGGTAGATGGAGGTGGTGGGTGGCAAATTGACTTTTGGACATAGTTCTGGAAAGTCAAGTTCGTCTGATTGATTTCTCGAACAGTGATAAGCAGTGGGAAGTATTTCCGGATAACCCTTTCGGATATCATCTTGATTGGTTTGCAGACACGGCGGAGAGGGAGGAGATCCTTGTAATTGAAATTGGGTGAAAGGTCATCCTCCAACTGGAAAATTACAGACAACCATTAATCACACAATGTTCAATTAAACTAAAGGAGAATACATTTATCAGCTAATTAATTGAGATGTTAATTACCACTTCCACTGGCAATGTCATCAGGCTTGCTGGAGAGACTTCTTGTGGAGGCGGGGCCTCCTTCTCTTCAGAGACCTGAAAAAAAACATTAAGATAAACACAACAATTAAAACAAATAGTTTAACAATTGAGTTTAATTACATAATGACTTTGTCCTAATTAAAATTAGTAACATTTTCTTACAGGCTCCATTGGAATGTCACCTTCGCCTTCCATGCTGTTCTCCAGTTTAGTCAAGTTCTGATTGACGCGGGAATTTTGAAATTCTTGATAAAAATACAAGTTTAAAACAAATCAATGTGGCATTGCTCACATTCACATGGCTGCATTGAGGTTGTGAACGCAACTAAGTAAGATTTTTAATTGACTTACTAATAATTTGCAAGTAAATCTCAAAAAGATAATTAACTAATTTGGGAAAATAAAAATAACCAAGTTTTTTTTAGTGAATTTGAAGATCTGATTTGATCAGTTAATTATGACAAGTACAGGGAGCAGCATGGAAGGTGATATTCCAAAGGAACCTGTAAGAAAATATTACTAATTTTTTAATTATGACAAAGTCATTATGTAATTAAACTTAGTTGTGAAACTATTATTTGTTTTAATTGCTGTGTTAATCTTAATTGTTTTTTTTTCAGGTTTCTGAAGAGAAGGAGGCCCAGCCTTCCCAATCTTCAGGTGTTGGATATCCAACGGATTGAAATCCCACCAGCGCCTCCAGCTTCATTGGCTTATAAGGAGTCCACTTTCAAGTTTCCTCCGAACTTCAAGAACCTAAAAACTTTAAAGATTCACGATATCCGCGGAGGCCCCTTCTGGAAAGCTTGTGAAGTTTACGCCTCCAAATTAATTCAATTTTGTGAGACTTTGCAACATTTGAAGCCCATCGGGGTTACCCTCTCAGATATGTGTGATTACATTGAAGATCGACATGAAGACCATCCTGACCTTCCAAATCTCCGATCTTACGACATGGAACATTATCTCCCTTGGCTTGAAGGAGGTGACCTTCCATTTCCAGGTGGCAGTTTCCGTGGGTGAGGAAATTAACGAGTACTTGTCCACTTTTGACTAACAATGCAGGTCGGGGGATGGGTAAATCCAAATCATGATAAAAAATATATTTTCTAAGATGGTTTTTCATGCTGATGACGAAAATCATAACCATTTCCCCGAATGGGCAGGTTTGTGGGAGTCCCCATTTACCCTAATGCTTAAAGTGCAAGCTTGTGACATAAGGGGGGACCACGTTCTTGCTTCAGGGCAAATGTGGACTGCAACACACCTTTGCATTCGCAAAAATTGATATGATTTTCGTAATCAGCATGAAAAACTGTCTTAAAAGCACACTTTGTTTTTTACCCTAATGCTTTAAAACGCAAGCTCTAGGTCCTCCATAGGCTAAAAGCTTGCGATTTTAAGCATCAGGGTAAATGGGGACTCCCACAAACCTGCCCATTCGGGAAAATGGTTATGATTTTCGTCATCAGCATGAAAAACTATCTTAGAAAATATATTTTTTATCTTGATTTGGATTTACCCATCCCCCGTCGTGCATTGTAAGCTATGCATTGATAAATTTGTGAAAGCACATTCAAGCGCATTGAATTGCAGTACAATCGCCTATAGTATTTGTAATAGCATTGAACTACTCTGGCGAATTTAACAACGAAGTATCGCAAGTTTCCGTCAAAAAATATACTAACGCTATATTCAACACACATCTTCTTTACCTCTTATGCAGCATGCTGCTTAACTTCATATGTATCTTCTCAGGAATGCTATGATTAAAAAATACGACGTTGTTAGCTTTGTGTATATATGTGGCATGACGATACGATTTACATGTGTGATATGACTTAGAGTTTGCAGTTAGGCACAACATTTGTTCTCGGCACAACAAAATCATTGGGAACATTGACCAAGAAACTTCAACATTTTTCTAGTGATCATAGTTTTGTATTTATTCCCATTCATTAAACACTATAGCTATTTCTTTAGTTTTTCAAGCATCACATCTTTTCATCGAGATTCAAGAATATTTTAAGAGTTATACAAGTTAATTATAAAGAAAAGTGCAAAGTATTCGATATAACTACCTTTTTTCGTGGCAGATGTGTATTCATGTTGGGTTAAAATTAATTTTTATGTGTCAATAAAGTTAATGTCATGCCATTTTAATCGTAAATAAGTAAGGACAGTTAAAATAGTAGAAAAGAATATAGAATTTTCAATTGATTGGCGTATAAACCTAGTAGAAAAAGAAATGGTGGTACAGTAGTACTTTCTCAAAATGGAAAAGCAAAAACTTCTTGCAGCTTTTGAAATATGTAGCAAGTGTGGTGCAGTTTATTCTGACAAAGTAAGCTTGAAAAATCATTATAAAAAATGTACAGGAAATGTCGATGTTCCTTTGTCGTTTAAAGAACCAAGTAAACCCAGGAAAAGTTCATTTCGAAAGAAGGATCAAGTGGCTAAAAAACTAGCCTTTAACGATAAAACAATAATTTGTAAAGTGTGCAGTAAACCTTTTTTCAAAAAAGGAACATTTCAAGCACACTACAGGACTAAACACCCACAAGAGTATGAAAACGAAAAAATAGAACGACATGTGATGGATACTCAATGTGTTTTTTGTGGTATTGTGTTTAGCATCAGGAAAAAACTATTTTCTCACTTGAAGACCCACATTGAAGAACGCCCGTTCTTTTGCAAAATATGTGGTAAGGAATGGTTCGAACGGGAGGTTCTGCGAAGACACTACTTGAAATATCACGGATCTGAAGGGCAAGAATATAGCATAATTATTTAAGAGTTATTTGCACTACGTAATACTTTTTAGTTTTTTAATCCAACTATTCTTTTACTTAGAAAAAAACGATGCGAAAAACTAAAACTCAAATCTACTTATAACGGCGTCAGATACTCTTGCAGTACTTGTCTGATTACGAAGGACTGTCCATTTCGGATGCTGAACCACATGATAGAAATACACCAATTAGATGCTTCAATCGGGAAAAGAGGTTGCGAAATATTACAAATCTAATTTTAAAAAATTGATTGTTATTAGGGCTATGGTATTTTCACGCATCTTTTTGTAGCATATGAAGCTACACCTTCTTCCAAATACCAACCAGAAAGCCAAGGAGCTACTCACGGGTGTTATCTGTGTAAAACAAGGTTTCACTGCAGGACGATTTCCCGGCTCCATATCCGTATGTGTGAGGAACAGCATGAACTTGTTTTACAACCTGATTTTAAGGTAGCATAACACTCAAAATAGCTTTTTACGTAGCTGAATGCAAAGTGTCTGCAAATTGTAATAGATTATTCGCGCTGACCATTCATGTTTCTATCAAGTTGGCAAGTATTGAACCAATTATTTCGGTTTCACTTTGCTGCTTTTCGGTCAGCATGACAATCTAAATTTCGAAGGCAAGATCAATTTTTTTAAAATATTTCCCAACAATAATTCCGCAGTGATAGTACTTCGAAGAAATTGGAACGCAAGGACCGTCGGTTGCTGTGTCTTTGTACAACTGTGCTGCTAAAACCGAATCCGGTACCTGAATGTCCATTAAGAAAAAGATGTGGCGTATCATTTATTGATTAAGAATCATAAGACATATATGCCACTCCTAACTCCTAATATGCCACCTGCAACTAAAATATGTTGTAGGTTAGGACAGGTTAAACATTTCGAAGACTAAAGCATTTTTATTCCTTTAAGAACTGATCCAAATATTCGAATTCCTTTTTTAAATTCTCGATGCTCCTTAAGATTTGTTACAGCCAATTTTCTCCGATTTGCACTATCATTAAAGCACAAACACATTATTCGCGATCCTCTAGAACTGCCATTAAACTTTCCAAACGAGTACAAGCGCATATCCTCTGATATTGTAGAATTTTCGTTTTTATCATGCTCGGCTACGCATCACTGCTGGAAGGGTATTCGTTGAATGGTCATGCTGGCAGAATTTAAGCATGAGCTTTGTTAAACTGATTGTCTCCCAATGATAGATTTTAAACTATTTTTAAGATGATGTTAAAAAGGTTTGATAACCCTCTAATTTCCACCCGAAATATATGGATTTCATAAAGGCATATAATTTGTTTGTCCCCTTTTTTGACATGGTTCCTCACTAAATAACCTTCATAAATCCTCCACCAAATTAATTCCTCACACGTGTTTGTCCCCTAATTTTGTTTGTTAAACATGCAAGTTAGACTAGATAATTTTTCGTTGTAGGAATACAATGTAAGCAAACTACCTTCATGTATTGGGATAATGTTGCTTTTTATGTGACAAGCTTTAACTTTCATATTAGTCCTGTCAGTTGTGATCCAGCAAAGATACTGCGAAGACATTTCGACAGCATCATCTTGAAAAGCAGTGATTCAGAAGCTGATTGTGAGCGTGTGATTTTCACCGGAAGAAGGCGATTGAAGTGGAAAGATATTGACATATTAGATGTGGTCTTAGCGAGTGAATGGAAGCGTAAAGAGACGCGTTTGCTAAAAAATAAAGGACACCAAATATTGCACGCATTCGTAGTGATGGAGGCTGCATCACAATGTCCGAGGCTACTGAATTGATTAGTTCCATACGTTTTCAAAAATGGACAAGTTTTAAGGATTTCGTGGAAATCGAAATAGAACCTTATAAAATATTTTATTATGAATCTAACTATGCTCCTGATTTTGTATGCACTTGTTCTGGCTTTTTAAAGAATTATGTATGTTTTCACACAGTTTGTCTAGCTTTTTGCATAAGCTAGTCTTACCTCCTGAGGCTACAACGGGAGTATTAGGTCCAAAAAAACACAACAACGTGGAAATATTGGACTACTTATTTGTTAAATATTATAAATTTTGATGAGAAGGAAATTTAATTCTAATAAATAATTAGGGGACAAACCAATGTGCGTAATTTATTTGTTGGGGTTTTTTTCGATGGAAAAGGGAACAAACCCGGTAATTTTAGACGGATGACAATGATATTCCCTTTATTTTATACTGATTGCGGGTTAAACATATTTTACAATTTAGGAATAAAATACTATTTCTTAAATAAGGCAGCAAAGTAATGCGCCAGAAAATGAGACAAAATGTAATTAGCCATTACGTTTTCCATAAATTCAGCCAAATTTTTACAATTTTAAATGTAGTGGAAATCTATTTTTAACATTGATAACGACAAATCACATTGACTTGTGGTGCTTATAACGTAACCTTTTCCGTATTCTCCAAAATTCTAACCATATTCTGCTTCATTTGAGAAAATGTTGGTCTGTTTTGAGGTTGATTATCCCAGCAAATGAACATTAAGTCGAACCTGTGAAACCGCATTGTAAATGTTAAATTTCATAGTTTTACAATTCCCATTAGAATTTTAAAATTTTCGAATGTCAAATTTTATCACTTATACAAATGGATAATAAAATTAGGTTCTTACATTTCCGATGGTGCTTTTAAAGGGCATTTCAATCGTAGTCCGGTTTCCAAGCAATATACTAAATCTGTAGACCAAGACAACCCTGAATATGGATTTGCACCTGTAAACCAATGGTTAAAAATTAGAACTACGGCTCTCATCTCTTTCTTTTACTATGAATCTTACCATCCGAAAATATCTCCCATAAGGTTATCCCATAACTCCACACGTCACTTTTACTTGAAAACTCTGACATTTTTAGTGACTCAATAGCCATCCATCTCCATGGTAGAAGCTCTTGTTGCTTTTTTACATATTGGGTATACTCATACAAACGACGAGATAAACCAAAGTCAGTTATTTTTGCGGTTTTCCTAGAAGTCAGAAGCACATTTCTTGTTGCCAAATCAGCATGGATTACATTTTTATTAGCAAGATATTCCATACCACAAACGATTTCATACGACCAATTCAACATTTCCCTAATTTCAATAGTTGAAGTTTCTGAAGAGCAGTCTAGAATATCGTAATAACTTTCATTCCTACTATCAATTTTATCGCATTTTCGAAGATAGTTTTTGAGTGAACCAAGTTCACATAATTCTAAAGCAAGATACACCACACCTCTTGCAATTTCCGCAGTATATGCACCTTTTATAGAAACAAGGTTATCGTGTTGGCCCAAATAAAGTAGAATCTTGATTTCACTTAAAATCGACAAAAGTGCTGTTTTGGGACAGCTATCTTTTGTCGTTTTCACTGCGACATTAATTTTATTTTCTGCCGGTCCCATGTCAAGAATAGCCTTATAAACACAGCCAAATTCACCAGATCCTAAAAGTGAAGTCCAAAAAATTTGAAATTTAGCTTTAGGCATTTCAATCGAAATATCATATGGCTGTTTAACTGCTTCTAATTCTATTGCATTCTTATCCATTTCAAAACTTTGAGTCGAGTTGTCTAAGTCATCTATAGAAATTCCGTCTAAAAACTGTTTTACTTCAGCTCGAGTTAAGATCTTACGAATTTTTTTGGTACGAATCCAGTAAACTGTCACAAATATCAATGACACTACCGAAATTGTAGGACCAAATATACTGCCAATGTAAACCCAAATACTTGCATTTCCCACTGGTTTTCTAGTTTGTTTATCCGAATTTGTTTGATTCTTTGAATTTTCAGATGGTTCAAAGTCAATATTATTCGGGTACTCCTCAAACTTTTCTATGTATCCTTCAACATTATTGATATCATATTCATTTTTTAATCGCCACCAGCCGCAAAATGCTTTTGGTGGACTCCATGCTTTCCCTTGATACGGATTATCAAAAGCTTGATTCATCCACACAGTTAAATTATTTCGACTACCCCATTCGTTTATTAGAGTCCAATAGTCTTTGAGATATTCTGCATTTTCTTTAGTGTTACCATATCTACAAATTCTAGATTCCACCATAACTTCTATGTTCGGATTTATCACTTGAATACTTTTACGCATTTCTAGAACCTTGTTTATGACCGACCTAAACGTTCTGTTGACACCCAATCCCATTTTAAAGTATTCTTCAACAAATACAAAACATATTACAAAGTCGGATTGTAGCAACATTTGTTTTATTGCTTTTGCTAATGGTTGACGGTTTGGTGTATTGAAAATATTGTCGTACAATCTACATGAGGACTTGACTCCTAATTTTAAGTTCAAACTTGTAGCATTGACTCGATACTTTTTTAATAGGGTGGTTGTCAAATTGGCAACTGTTACATTGTGTGTTATATAGTTATTCTGGAGAATTAAACCCTTACAGGTTCCTGCGTGAATGTTGTGTGCCTTTTGCACAGATTCGAATGCTGTTTGAAAATTTTTGTTTTGACGGGTGGGATCTAAGTGAACGTAAACTCCAATAAATACATTTAGCAAAGAAACTTGCTGAGTATTATTGATTGCCTTTGTTTCACGATTTATTAAAGCTGCTGCTTCAGCAGTGTAAATAACTGAGTAAGCTTCCTTGTAATATGTCAAATTTTCCTTATAGGATTCTGTCAAAACAATCATGGAATTAATGTTTTATTTAATATGTACTTCATTTGTTTCAGAATAACAGACCTGCAGAACTTAATCCTCCAATTTGATCAGTGGCAACATTAGAAAACCTCGTGGAAATCACTTTCAACATGGTTTTGATTTGAGATAAGGAATATATTCGAAATGAATAATCCGTTGTGTTACGAACATATGGGGAAAACGTAACACCTGTTATGTTGCGATTAAATTCTATACATTTTACAAAAACGTGATAGAGCATAAGCAATGAAATTGATGTTGCCCGCATATTTGGGGTAAATGTACGTAGGGACAACTAATTGTTCCTTCGAATATTGTAAAATGAAGAAAGAAATTTGTGTTTGTTACAGAAATTAATTTCTTTTTATTTTCCTTAGAAAACCCAAACTATAAATATTATCTAGTTTCTTATGAAGGAAAAACGCAAATATTTACAGGCAACATAGCTTATCTTTTCCAATATTTAACCTCAAAATTTAAATTACATTGCAGGATTACAAGCAAAAAATGCATGACTTTGTGGTAGAAATCTCATAACTCAAGTTACATCTAAAAATAAAAGCTGATGATTCTTCTGAAATTGCTTGCTAGTACTTGTGTAAAGCTCTAACCACTATCAACCACATTGGAACATATAAATTATTTGCTTAAGGAAAAATCAAATTAAGTTGAAGGTCAGTAAGTGACCACAAGAGACAGACTTTGGGACAAATTTGTCTTTAATGCAACGACACGATGAGACCATAGGGGTGAAAAAATATTTTGAAAGCGGATTTTAAATTTGACCACTTCCGGTTTTTTTAGACACTTGCACGTGTAGTTTCTACGTGAGCCTTCAGATGATGATCAGTATTCCTGATAGCATGATTTGTACAAAAACGCATGTTATAAGACACTGGAAATATGCATACTAAATTTAAAATATTTCGATGTGCATTTGACTAATTATCATACCACAAAAAAAAACTTCAGAATATGAAAAAATTATGTAAAATGAAGTGCAGTATTCAACTTTAATAGTCGAAAACTAGTTATCGTAATTTTTGTCTCTACAGTTTAAACCAACCTTAATTTTTAAGCTGTCAAAACACCAAATACATTGGCACATAAAAAAAGCTTAAACCGAAAAATTACAATTACGAAAGTATAAATAACGAAAAGCAGCTGTAGCTTCGTTTTAGGTTGAAGGTAATTATGTTGTGTAATATTATCGCTTTTCATTATTTTAAACACAAAGGCAATCGCTAATTACATATTTTATGACCTCGTTTAGAGATAAAACTTATCATTTACTGGAATAATTTTACACGAATAATTCGGTATAAAAGGATATTCAATTTACTGCTACATCATCAATCATCACTCAGTAACATCTCCTTTGTCACAGAAATTTTTTTGATCATAATTGAAACCCAAATTTTAATTAAAAGGCTACAATGGCTTACAAAAAACAAGCTTTGACTGCACTTATGGTCACCATCGTACTCGTCGTGTGTGTGTTTGGAATTGGTAAGTCATTCATTTGTGTATATAAATTATTAATGCTTTTCATATTTAACTACAGTTTGTACTAAACAATGATCTCGTGGATTTCACGTTTATTAAATTTTAGAGCACGTTGAGGCAATATCATGCCAACAGCAAGGAAGTTCGAATCATCCAGCTAAATGTATCTACGGGCCTTGTCCGACGGGCTGGAGAAGTGTGCCGGATATATTTGGGGATTTGTGCCGAAGGGGACAACGCTGCTGCATTAACTTTTAAGAAAAATTGAACCGGACTGTTGTCGTAATGTAACCAGATTTTTTAAACCAAGGAGAAATAACAATAAAAATCACCATTATAAAAGCAATGTTTATTTTTTTTAATCAAGTTGATGGCATTCTCTTAATTATGTTGGTATGGTGCTTTTGACTCCATACATTTTTTAAGACATATCTTCTTAAAAGTAATAAGAGAAAGTGCTGCATAGTTTGATGAAAGTAGCACGAAATTTGTTGTTAGTATAATAACACATCAAAATAAGCATGTTCAGTTTTTATAATGCCAGTCAGCCTATTTAACTTTTCATAAAATATTTGCAAGCAATTGAACACGAAATCATGTAAACATGAAGCATTTAACAGATAATTCAAATAGGGTTGTGCCATGTCATAAATGTCATAAATTTCCTGTCGGTTTATGTCATAAATGTCAAGAAATGACACAAATTTCAAAATACGATAAATGTCATAAATGTCATGACAAAAGTATGCAGTGTAAAATCGCTTTATTCATGCT
>JAQFXM010008664.1:0-10399 GCA_034693345.1 Entomobrya multifasciata | reverse complement strand
CTTTGCAGGATATTGAAGTTTCCGCTTGTTTGTAAACATTTCTGATGCCATTGCTAATTGAATAAATAAATAAATATTTTTTATACTTTGTACATCGCAAATCTTTACGTAGTCAATGATGGGGTATTTTTAAAGCGTTCACTTTTCTGATTGTAAGTTTTCAGAAAGAATATATTCGTAAACATTTTGGAATGAAATAGTTGCATGAAATTTATTTATTTACATTTCAAAAATAGTCCTTAAGTTTTTATGGATTTGTTTTACAGGAAACGATATGTCGTACTTTAATAACGATTCAATATTGACAAGTTAGGTTTTTTATAATTTTAAAGGTTAAGGTGAACGAAAGCTTTTCATTAGATTAACAAGAAATTGTTTAAGTATTAGCTTTTGAGATTATTTCGAGAAACCTTATTAATTACTTGCTTTATTTTACTAAAGTTCATAAAACTTGTTTTGTCAATGTTTCATTAAAAGTTTAAGCAACCAAACTATTTGACAAATGATATCTAAATTTTGGGAACGGTTGCAATCTTCCACAAAAAATTTCTTCACTAAATTTGAATTGTTAAATAAATGTTGACGCTAACTGATATTAATATCACATCTTGAATAAATGACACAAATAAGAGTCCGAAATAAAATAAAGTCCAGGTATTTAAATGTTTAGAACATATTGTATATTAGCCTTTTTGTCAAAACAGCGCTTACAATTTTAAGCTAGGAACTAAATCTAGATTGATTGAATATAATATTTCACATATAAACAGTTGTTTCGTTCGATTTAAAGGTTTTGGTAAGTTATATACTAATTTTAGCTAATTATAGCGTACAAGAAATACTATGTTTCTGGTTGGAGCTCTCCAAGGATCGAAATCTAAAAAACGACACAATAAAACATAACCTGTGACAACAATTCGGAACTGTTTTTATGTAAAAATATTGTCGCAAGTACATTTACTCGGCGTAGTATTTCAAAATTGTAATCTGACTTCAAATTCAAACTCAGCGTCTTAATTTGAGCCTAAACAGAGGTATTCGGCCTTTGATACAAACCAAGTAGTGATATTGTAAAATCGTTGAATAGACACGCCATTACGAATTTAACGCTAGCATTGGACTAAGAAAATGAATGACACAAATGGATGTATATACTCAACTCGCTTGTAATAGTAGATAAACCTGGGATGCATCACAGTCGCATTATAAAGTAGTTAAGATTGAATAATGGACAAATATCAAATGGCGGGGTCAGTGCAAACTGAAGCCGTAATTGTTACACAACAACACACATTTTTACTAATTTACCGGGCATTTTTCTCACTCTTCATTCAGTTTTAAAGTAAAATATGATTTTGAAACTTTGACACTGACGTTTAAGGAAAGTGAGAATTGTCAAATAAATACGACGTTGACGTAAAGTAGATTATAAATCAGAGTTCGTGCTTATTTCATTTTTTAAAAAAATAAGCAAAAAATTACAGCTTCCACCAAGATTCGAACCCAGTGCTCCATTACCGCATGCCAGTTGCACTCACCACTCTACCATACTGGTACTTCATAATAATCAGTAGAAAAAATCCAATATGGTGGTGGGGTGATGTGATATTTTTGTTTCTCGAGGAAAAAGAATGCATTGCAGGAGGCTGGAAAGCAAGCTCAAACGGAGCATAGCTTCTCTTCTCGGATAACTCCTTTCATGAGTATTGTGTATCAGATGAAATTGTGTAATGTGATTTATGCTTCAATAGGGTGCTGGGATGAGTTTGGATGGTCTAGGGTGCTTGAGTTGTGGTT
This sequence comes from Entomobrya multifasciata, assembly GCA_034693345.1. NCBI lineage: Eukaryota > Metazoa > Arthropoda > Collembola > Entomobryomorpha > Entomobryidae > Entomobrya > Entomobrya multifasciata. The sequence continues at coordinate 8,602 of JAQFXM010008664.1, read as the reverse complement.
TTAGTGAGCTGGAATCAGGGTGCTGTTATCTGGAATTATGGGAGCCAGGTGCTGGGGTTTTGCATGTTTGAAGAAGCATGCGTATTTATACTAGTGGCGTATTGTAATATCTTCATGACTTTGCGTAAATGATCGTGCGCTACTTAACAATTTTGAGTTGTAGTTTAAAAAAGTTGACAAACTACATTTTTCAGTAAATTTGAATTGGCTAAGTCATAAAGCGATGGGGGTACGGTCGTTGTTTTAATTTTTGTTGTTTATTGATTTTTAAGTGAGTTACATCTGCTGATATTACACACAATCAGAAATATATTGACCAGTCCCGATTAGTGTCATTAGTGTTGTTAGAACAATGGAAGGTAATGTTAAAATTTATGCCAACTTTCGTGGTTAAAAAATTCATAAGACTTGATTCAGACTTCATTTGTTCATCTAAAAGGTTACAATGTTCCGGGTTTTACGGAAGTGCTGTCAGTGATGGAAAAACTACGGACTAGACCGTGGAAGCCAACTGCTCGGTTTAATTGTACCTTGTGTCGGCTGAATTTCATAAACATCACCCATCGTCGACAACATTTTGCAACCAAGACCCACAAGCGGAAAGTTGAAGGTAAAACTTACTGACGCTAGTATAAATTGGAGATTTTGGCGATTGTCTAAATAGAGTTCCCTTTTTGTCTTTTCTGATAGAACAATCCAGGCTGGCAGTTTTCAGACCTATTTTTAAATGCATCAGATGCGAAGTAGAGGTAGGAACTCAGGAGGAAATACGGATACACGCAGAATATCTTCATAATGTGACCATGCCTTCAGAAAATAAAGGTGGGTAAGCATCACTATATAAATTCAAAATTTGAGCTTGTTAAAAAATTCCGTTACATATTGTGATTTACAGATTGGTTGGATATACTATCAGAAGAAAACAAAGCCGGCGACATGAAGAAAACTACTACGTACTTTTGCTACCTTTGCCATTCCTCCTCCTTTTGCCAAGTGGCCAACAAACGACATATCCGGTTGTGCGAACAAGAATACCTGGATATACGTTCTATTGAGTGGAAAGTAGAAAACCAGATTCAGGAAGACAATGGAACCATTTCTCTTGCAAAAGTTCAAACAATGAGTGTTCCTCTTGATAAGCTACTGGCAGGACAGATTTTGTCCAAATTCAACGAGGACATACACAATTTTTTCATGAAGGAGAGCGTTGGTGGTGATTTTTATCTCAAAACTGTGGCGTCGCAACTGAGGATAAAAGCCTCAAACCTGCGTAAATGGTTGGGAATATCGTCGGATTTAGAAAAAGGAGGTAAATCATGTGAAAAATTTAATGCATATGTGAGAATGTTTTAAATATTTCTATGTCTAATATTTTTCTGATTTTTAATAGAGCAACCGGAAGCTTCTAAGCCAGTTAAATTAAACAATGGTGCCAAACGGAGAGATCGTTTTTATTGCTTGATATGCCAATCCCAATTTAAATGTGCACATGGGTTAATCCAACATTTAGGAACCAAGAAGCACAAAGACAAATTAGAAGGTATAGTGTACAACAATGCGTAACCAGATTTCAATTATGAAATATAATCTAAATGCCATAATCCCCCTTTTTATCAAATCGATCCATCAGGTCGTCAGTCTAATCTTTCGAAATGTAGCAAGTGCCGAAAATCGTTCAAAACTTTATCTGATTGTCAAAAGCATGAAATCGGTTGTAGTGGAGGACATGAGTGCGAAATATGTGGAAAGCGTTTTCAAAATCTTTATAGAGTTAAAGAGCACCTGCATACTCACACGGATTGGAGCCCAATAGAACCAAATCAAGGTCACATAGATTAATACTACAATTAAAATATTTTTGAAATATAAACCAACAGGCTATTTTCTAAATGCAGCGTCTGTATATACAAAAGTATCGACTGAAATATTTGAGAGAGCTGTTATAACATACAATTTTTTTGATGGATCATTTCCCAGGTTCTACTTCGACTGACCCTCAAGTAATTCTGTCAATTATTAATAAACTTCCCGATGTACTTTGGAAACCAAGTGGTCCATTCTACTGCAAATGTTGCCAATTCAACTTTAAGAAATCCACGCATCAAAGGAGACATTTTTTGTGCTCGGAAAGGCACAAACGGAAAGTTAAAGGTGAAACTTGCGCTTAACAATAATAGGAATTCCAGGAGCATGTAATGATTAGTTTTTAATTAATATTAATTTATAGATTTGCTTGACAAAATGTCTAAAGAGGCAGATGATAATGAGAGTGGATGATTACTATAAGAAATAATCCCCTGGAAAAAGTAAGAATAAATGAAAATAAAATTTTGAGCATTACATTTTTGAATTGTAAGTAAAAATAGTTTTTAATTTATTTGAAATCACTTTTATAGATGCAACGTATTCCCAGGTGCGGTATGGATTATTTTATTGTTAATATGTGCACTGAAATTTGGACCGAACATGACTTTGTTTGATTTCATTACCCGTTATCCATATTTACAACCAGATGTAATAATTTTGAAGGAATGTTTGTAATTATTAATTATCAATGAAATAAAGTATGCATATTAGTCGACTGGATGTAAGTACATTGCCAATTAAGCGGAATATGTGACTGGATTTTATTACGGAAAACTATTCATGATGTACCTTTACTGCAAGAAACTGATTTTATTAGTGAACATTGTTTTACACGAATTGTTAAAAAATAGTACATCACCTCCAAAGGGCAAATATTTAGCCAAAAATATATAAAATCTGATTTTGTAGATAAAGTCGAGTTACGTATTTAAAAAAGGTTTATTCTCTTATTGAACAACCATGAGAGAAGTAAAGTAATTCAAAGTTGAGATCTTCGTATTCAAATTTTAACTTTCGCGTTTCTTAGAAAAGTGGCAAAGCCTTTGTGTAATTCAAGTAGCAAATATGTATTTAGGCAAGCATAAAACCTCAAAATTAATTAGATACCTTGACAAGAATAGTCCTGCTATACCTGAGAGCCATGAAACCTGACTTCAAGGTTTAATAGTATTTAGAATAGTATGGGTACAAACACCTACGATCGACGAAAATGTAAAACACACCACTCTTCCTCAAAAGCAGGATGTGTTTTATCATTCGTTTATGAGGAAACAATTATTGCATGTAAACGTTCGCTTAATTCTTGGTGATGATGCATTGCTTAACGTGTAACACGATTGTAAATGAACAATCATATACACGTAAAATCAATATTAAACTTGACCCTGGGCTCTTAATATCATCCGGCTTCTTGTCCATAAGCAAAATGACCCACATGCCAAATCTGAACGTAATCGGTCATAGATGGAAAAAATGACGACAAATATTCTATGCTTAATAGAATATGGTTGCTGAGATAGTTAATAATCTCATGTCCTTTAAAATGCACAGTCAGTCTAGTTAGGAGCAGGTTCACCACCTATAACATTTGAATCAATCTTAAAGTCTGTTTTACCATACATTATACGTCTTGCCTTTAGTTTCGACATAAACTTTTTAAAATTTATCTTATCGTAGAATGGTCACCTTCCCCGACCCACAATTTGCATGTTTGATTCATTTGATTTAAGTATTTGTTTCTCTTGTCTTAACTCACCAAGAAACTATAATACGAGGTCCATCATACATCGAAAATAGATTGATTCGATTGAGTAGTATTCCAACATCGGACCATTCTCTTGCGGTAAATACTGATATATGTTTTACATTGCGAAAGAAGTAGACGAATTGGACAATCCTAATACTATGCCACAATAAAACATCAATGGAAATACAAAACATTGTTGCCCTGTTGAGGACACTATTTGTTATGCAAATAACTTGCATTATCCACGCCATGTCGTTGACTATGTCTAGTCCGGTATGTTTTCATTATAACTAAGTACTTGACAGTATCCCAACACATAAACGCATAGAGTTCATATAATCAACTAGCTTTTTAGTCTAATTTGCATTTGTAACATGTCACCAGACTTAGAGCAGAACATTTTTTACTTTATCGTCATGAAATAATTTCGGCCATTTTTTTAGTTGTCGAAAGGCTCTTTCTTTGGTAGTCGGCTACTCATTTTTTATTAATACAAGCGCAAAATCGCAGTTCCTTGAGCTTTGAATGGTAACTTTTGCAGTTTCATCTGTGACTTAATAAGCTGTTACTTAATTAAATAGTGAATACAACAAGTGAGATTTTGGGAAAAACTCAAATTATAATAGTTCAAGTTTATACAAAAAAGTTTTAATCATTCAGATTGCCATCTTTTTTAGCAATTAAAGTTATAATTTGTTGACCTTTAAAAATACGAAGAACCAGGCTTGGCAAAAATTTCCACTTATTGTTTTGCCACAAGCATAAAAAGGTAAGTTGGAAATCTGAATGATTTATTTCCATTGTAATTCATTCGGCCGAGAAGGTTATAATTGGGGTTACTTATTGTTCATTCAGTCATCAGTAACCCTTTCCTTTTTTACTATGCACAAATATTATAGAATTTGGCGATTTATACACTGCGTTGATACACCACGACCTCAGTCAATTTGTATCAGCATGGCATTTTCGGAAAGTATTAGGAAACATCACCACGAGTACCTTGCCCTGAAAGGATACACAGTTCATGGCATGCCTCCTGATGGGTAAGTGGTGTTTAGGGTTCTAATGTGCGTACAAAATTTGAGATTTACATTTGCATTTAATCTTTGATTAATTTTTAGCAATTGCATGTATCACGCTATTGCTAAGGCTGTTCTACCGCAAGGGGACATGAATGTAAATCAACGTATGATCCGACTGCAGGTTTGGAAGCACATTTCCAACAATCGTGATCACTTTGACGGATTTATAAATGTCGAAAACACTGAGGAATTGACTGAACTCGAGGTTGAAGTCGCACGTACTGTAGAAAGTAAGTCAATAGTGACAAAATTGATTGTTTAATTGATCGCTCTAACGCTGCAAATGATCTAAAAATATTTTGGTTGCTATTGCAGTAAACAAAATATTATTAGATGGAGAATGGGGAGATCATCCTACACTTGTCGCTGCCTGCCAAATTTATCAAAGGAAGTTCATCATTGAACGACCGCTGTACGATGCACTTGAAATTAGTCCACTGCAGATGTTGGATGTTCCAGTTTTCTTGACATATGAGGACGGCAGACATTATGACCTTTTGCAGTTGTCTCCTGATGGCCCTTCGACTGACGAAGTTGCGATTGAAACCAACTTTAGCGAATATTTACACCTCAAGGGATATTTGATTATTGAGATTAATAGGTAAATGAATGAAATACGACCAAATTTTTACATCCATATTTGAGAAACTATTAATTTGAAGTTCTGATGGTTTCTACATTTTAGCGATTCTCTTTACACTGCCTTGTCTATTGCGACCGGAGGTGGCGAAGATGGCCAAGTTGGACTAAGACTTCGAATCCAGGCTTATCTTCGTAGTCATTTGGACGATTTTCGTGACGATATTACTGAGCAATTACGGAGACTAGACGGTTTGAGTAAAAATAAAATTAAGGATGAAGAAATTAATTCATACGGTAAATTGACTGACCTCAATATAATTCTAAAAATTGGCTCATATTTGTTATGAATAAAAAATTGAATTTAAGTGTTGAATTTTTATTCACTAGTGGAAAACATCTCCCAAGAATCCGTCCGTGGGAAGGAAATTATTTTTCGTGCTGCCAGTGCTTTATTAAATAAGACGATAATTCTTGAACAGCCATTGCTTCCTTCACAGAGGTTTTCATCGGGGAATGATGCAGTTTTTTTAACTTTACACCGCAGCAATTGCTTCAATATACTCAAGCTTATCCCCACTACTCCAGAAGAAGACTTTGATGAAGATGACAACAATGACGAAGATGACAACAATGATGAAGACTACTTACCTTCTTGTATAGGTGACGACGATGTTCAGACAAAAGATTTTAGTTTTGACCAAAGGGGGATACTTCCATTTGTTCCTGATCCTATATCTACTCGAGAATACGAAGCGGAACTTCTCTTTATTCTACGCAACGTCTACCTTCATGCACATTCGAGATTTTATGTAGTGTTCATGGTACCGGGGGAGGATTTGCCACACAAAACTTTATCAGAAGCCGTTAAGGAAATGCCTCGTAAAGATGTTGACCACATTCTTCACAACGTCGTTTACTCACACAATTGTCTGAATGACATAATCAATGATGCTGATTTGCGATCCCTTTACACTTTGTATTTTCACAGGTTTACAAGGCGGCCCGAAAAAGAGTACTTGAACCGGATTAACTATCTTGCACGACTTCTGGTTAAACTCTATATGTGTTTTTAATACATTACTTTTATATTTGAGATATTAACCTTTTCGATATAATTTTGGTCTTTTCATAGTTACCGCCTTTGCTGTTAAATCTAGACCACTACAGAAGAGATGGAATTGAGTTTCAATCACTCTTTAAGCATGGTCACAAGTCTTTTGTTAGCATACTACTGGATCACTACTGGAGTCACGTCAAAGATGCTGTAATACAAGATGTTGATTTGATTCAGAAGCATGAAAATTTCCTGTTATGTGACGGATGTCAAAATAACTGCCCATTAAAGAATATCCCTTGTCACTACGACATGACAATATTTTTTAAGTTGGAATATGGAGCTGCCTCTTCCATTCAGTTCCTGACCAAGTAAGTACATAGATCAGAAGTTTTTATTATCTTTAATGGGTTTGGTATGTGGAACCAACTAAGTTGATTAAAAAAGCCTTTAAATTGGTAGGTATGACTTATTTGGTAGGTACCGAGAAGACCTTGACGACAAGATGCTGGTGCTATACGACTTGTACACTAACACTAACCGACGAGTGAACAAACTACAGTCATTCTATCACTACATGGATCAAATGTCTGAGTTTGAGACTTCACATCGCTCTTCGTCGTACCTGGTATTACATGTTGACGGACCAAACATGAAAGCTTACGATAGAGACGAGACCTATTTTGAAATGCTAAACGATCCAGACAATGAAATTTCGCTATACGCAGGAAGTACAACCAATGGTATGTTTCGTGAGAGCCATGCACAGAGACTGGATTCATCTTTGAACAATATTTTGACAGGCACAAGCAAAGTTTACCTTTTACGACATCGCGGCTTCAAACGAGAAGATGATGCTCGCAAAGATGAGGCGTTTCTCATTGTGTGTAACAAGCAACGTATAAAACGCATTTTTTTAAATGTTTGCTAAAGTTTTAATTAAATAAATTAATCATACAGGAAATCATTTCTACAAGATTGGAATCATTGCAGTGGAAAAGGAATCGTCCGAAATTTTTGTTTCTAAACAAACGTGCGGAACAAATGCACTTGTTACCAGAGGCTCTTTCCAGTACTCCTACCATTTGTGCAAAATTCTGCGCGAGCGAAATACCAATAATTCGATTTAATCCTGAAGATATCCGTGAGTTTAAGGAGGGAGACTTTAAAGGTAATTTTAAACCATTCAAAAAGTTGCATCTTTTGCCTGGCAGCTACTTACAGAGGCGATTTGTTGATATGAAGGATAGGTATGAAGCAATTAAAGCAAGGCAACCTTAAAATATTCCAAATATATTCGTTACTTTGATTATTATGTATACAGGTTGCTAACATTTTAATGGTTTCACGAATTGTGAATTTGTTATCTACTAATGATTTTCTTTTTCCATGAATATTTAATTATTAATGCATACGTGCTTGTTACATGTACTTGATTTATTGTGGAGGTCGAATGATTTAGTTGTCTTTGATTAAATGCATAAAAATCATGAATTATTTTAGTTATTAGATTAGTGATCGTGTAAAAATATTGTTTTACAACCAAGATTTTAAGTATTAAAGGTTCGTTGTTGATACAGATGGTATAACTATTACTATATGACATTGTCCGATGAAGAATAAATTTAAGCATTATGTGTAGTCCTGAATGATAAATGTAAAGATTGTTTAATAAATCTTGATGTTAAACCTTAGCTTGCTAAAATGTATTATCTAATTTGCCTCTCACCTAAAATCGTGTTTAACCAACTCAACATGCATGGTAGGTTTTATGGCATATGATCATAGAGCTTGGTTTGGGATTTTGATTGATGACAGATTTTATAGATAAATAGTTCCGCAATAAAATATTATTGGTTTCTAAAGCCACCTCCTTCTAAATATTATGCCATGTCTATTGATTTTATGGTTGGTCACATAACAAGTCTTCTTTTTTAAAGCACCTAGTTGCACCCCAGCTAAACCCTAATTTATTCGGTGAAGATACACCACTACATGTCATTCAGCAATCGCTCTTACACTGTAGTAAAGGAGTCTCTCCTTCAATTAAAAAACTTGTCGTAAGCTGTAAACCAGCAATTTAATAATTTCATTGGCTAAACGAATTAAAGTTGTTGGGAGTTTAAGTTAATTGTTTTTAAAAAATGGCAGTTAGTTTTGTGTTGAATTAAAAGTTGTGAGGTTTTTCCTTTTGGGTGGGAGTAAACAAGTACTGGCCCGAAATTTTTATAGGCTTAATCGATAGAACTTTTTCTGAAACGTCCACATCCC
>JAQFXM010008663.1:0-10400 GCA_034693345.1 Entomobrya multifasciata | reverse complement strand
AACTGGATATACCAAGTTGTTCTCAGAATGCCTTGTTCATTTCATAAATTACAGAGGCCAAGATCTCAAATTTAGCAGAAAAGTTAATATTCCAGTAATCTTGTCCCGATATTTTGTTATACAAGTAGGCTATAAGTTAGAAATAAACAACAAAACTGAGTATGAAATTCAAGCAAACGTATTTCAGTCGACTAATGATCTGAAAAATAAATCTCGTACAATATACTTTTGCCATAACTTATTGCACGAAAACCTTTGCAATGACTTTCCCTTTTATGACAAATCCACTAAAATGAAGCCTTGGAGGTGCGAAGCTAATTTTTACTTGTATCCGCCCACACCAAATACTGACCCAACATTTTATGAATGGATCGATATTCAAACCGAAACTTCTAAAACCAGATTCTTAACCTTACCTGGATCTTTCAAACATTTTATGTATCATATACCAATACAAACACCAAATAACACGGACGCGTATTCTGGGTGTATGAAAATAGTTCGACAGTGACATTCACCGTTACAATAATCTCCCAAAGCTTAACTCTTGTAGAAAAAAGGAATATAAAAACGCAGAATTTATGGTGACGTTCTCCAACAAAAGTATCCGTATTCATTTTTACCACCTCGATTTCTTAAAAAAATACTTGCACTTTAGTATATTTCGTTTAATTGACTCCAGTTGAAAAACTAGTAAGGTAAGCTAGAACATGTTTAACAAGCACAAGTTTTTACATTAATTTATTATGGAATTTTATGGACTAACTGTGTTGTTACGCTTTTTAATGTTTATAAGAAAGTATACACAATAAGGGTTTATCGTGATGTCTTTTTTAAGAATGCCATTTTAATATATTATCTATTCTACAGTTCAAAAAGTAGGCATTAATTAATTTGACTGTATTTAAAACCAAATTGCTGAAAAATTAGTACATAATTTATTTATCCAGGTTTTTGGTGATTCCTGACCGTAAGATTCCACTAACAGCAGTGAACCTCTAAAATTTGCAAGTATTTTTTAAATAATGAATAATCAATTTACAAATTTATAATGTAAAAATAAATACAGGTATTTTTGTCGGCGAACGTCACCTTAGATTTTGCCTTTTTATAATATTTTGTTCTACAAAATTTATGCTTTTGAAGATTAGTAAAACGGCGATTGTCACTATCAGACTATGTCATGCAATCGTATTTGATCATAGGGTCAACAAACTTCACTCCAGCAGTAATATTGACCAGATCTAAGTACGACGTTCTGGTTCTTTCCAATTTGGATCAAAATGGTCATACTGTTAAGATTTGGTTTGATTCGTTAACTATGAAAAGAGAAGGTGTAATAAATGCGAACCTCGTATTTACACCGACAAGCAGAACAATGCTGATACATGTTGAAAATGAAGTTCAATTCAGGCGGATTTGTCAAGGATGCCTTAGCACATCAGTGAATAGCTTTTTACCTATAAAGTATTCTTTCAACTTTAACAAGCTTGAGTCGACTATTCGTTCGCAAAATATTGCCAGCATAGGAAAATCGTGCTGGCAGCTTTTGGACCATATCTCGTACTCAACAGCCCTAAATAGACTTAACTCGAATGATGGAATAAGTGACGAATACAATAAATTTCTAAAGTTGTATCAATATTTGAACGAACCTGGAAGTGACGTGGACATGGATCAAGTACGTTTTGAAACTGAAACGGAGTTAATAAATTCTGCACTTGTAAACTTTACGAATAGATATATCGGATTCGTCACTAACAGTCTTCACAATAATCAATGCAATCGTAAAAGTTCAGTATACTTTCCAATAATCATGATCTGGTTTAGAGGATACACAGAAAGTGCACACTTTTTATTTCACGAGTCAAATTTGAAGTTTGTTAGCTGTAGCGTTAGATTATTGGGAGGAATCACACCTGCATTTGCGGAAATTGTGTCTGTTTTTAATAAACACACCTGGGCATGCATTATAATCACTGTCTTAATACTTGGAACATTCGTACGAAAGTTATCAAAATCACTAGGCCTAAAAGGTTATGACCACATATGGCTTTTAAAAGTTTTAGTCGAACAAGGAAATCCTGTAACAGATAATTTATTCAGATTATGCGTCGGAAATCGGATAATATTTATAATTACATTTTTCATGGGATGTGTTTTGAGTACTCTTTTCAAAAACGAGAACATTACACAAATAACTTTGCCTCGAAAACCAGTTCCATTCGACACTTTTGAAAGTTTGATAGAGAATCAATTTCAGATTTTTACTCGCGGTACTATAGGTACAGTCACTGACATTAGAAAAATATTACAAAATTTTACAAACTTCGACAAGACTGGGATAATTGATTTGAAATCTGTTCTCTGGCTAATTCATCCTAGAGGAAACTATTCACAGCATGAAATTTCAAATTTCTTTTACAGTGAATTATACGTTTATGGAAAAGCTCAAGTAGCCATGATTGGTTTGGGAGATTGGCCCACCTCTACTCGAAAATTTCCCGATCGCGTGACTCGTTTATTAAATTATGTAAAGTTAGTCCCCGATTTTTTGGCTTCATATATCAATTTAAATAAAATGGATGGTTTCATAAGGAATAATTGTGATAACAGAACTGCTATTTTGTTGCCAGATTTTACAGCCCATAATCTATATTACAAACTTAAAAAAGAGAAGAGAAACGCGTTTTTAGGAAATGACTTAGAGATGGAAATGACTTTTGGAGTTTGGTTTTATCGTAGAGTGAATCCCCAGATTTTGATTAGAATGCAAGCTTTATATTCTAGTGGATTTTTCAACCGGTGGAAAAAGATTTATGTGGATGTATTACCTAAATTACAAGGTGGATTTATTCATAGTGAAAATGATTGGAAGCCATCAGACATACATGGTAAAATAGTTGTAGTTTTTATAATATACTTGGTTGGAATAATATTAGCTGTATTGCAGATTATTTTAGAAAGAAGAATTTTGATTTTGAGTCTATACCAGCTAATTAGTCTACCAAAGAGGTGTGTAAACCTGATTGTGCGTAAATATCAATCTAAAGTAAAATAAAAAATTTGTAATGCCTTTATATAAGTACATTAGAGCTTAGCTTAGAACATTAAAGGAATTCTGTAAAACAATTTCACGCTTAAAAATTTATAGCTTAAACAGGTTCTTATTTACAAAAGTAAATAATGTTTGTAATTCATTCTAAGAAAATGAGACGAAGGTTATAAAACACAACTTACCAAATTTTGGTGTAATTGCATTTACTACGATTTTGTAAGCAAATACTTTAATTGAATTGAGCCGTTAATCTTGTAGAAAGTGTTCTGTACAACGCTTAAGTTGACTGCGGCTGATGGTGTACTTTTTGCATATACCAGGACTTCTGAAAAAAGTGCAAATACTATTTACCAAGCTTAAGGAAGCAATCCTTTAAATCTTATTTAAACATTTCCGATTCCGTTTTCCGATCCGCTCGAACAAGTACACAATTGTTTGTCTGAGTTTCAACAAAGTAAAATCAAAGATCAAGGCTTACAAAATCTTTTAATTTTGACATAGCTTTACGTGAAATTTACAATGTATGCTGAAGGAAGCGACAGTGAAGATGACAAGAATATATATGATTTTTTCAATTGTATTTCAACTTTGATTTTAAGATACGCTAACTATATTCGTCTCTTTAAAGCGACGTTTAGCGTAAATTCTTTATTTCTTAGGGAAACCCGGAAACTTCAAAAATGGCTTTGAGGCTTACCAATTCTAAAGTCATTGGAAATTCACAATGAGACGGACATAATGACCAATGACTTGGCCGAGTATGAAGCCCAAATAACTGAATTTTGTTTTGCCAAATGGCCTGGCCAACAAAGTTTGGTATTTCGTCGTTCACCAAGTTGTTTTTTAATTCCCTGATTAAAAACAACAAATTTGTTACCAAAGTCACACAGATTTGTGCATTTGAAAATAACGATGAATCTATTGCATTTTCAATCTACCAGTTTGTCAAACTTTGAAACAAAGTTTGAAAATGGAAAACGGTAAGTTGCTTCGATATTTAGAAGCCTGTTCTTACTGGTCTCAAGTTAAAATTAAAGTTTAATTGTTTTCACAATTTACGACAGGTTTACCATGGTCAACTATTCTTAAACATATTCAGGATAGGTTTGTTAGCATACTTGTTGGGCTATCCCTGAAAATACCATGGCCTAATTCATTTCAAAGTAAAAAGGATTTTGATGAACAATTTTGGCAAGAGTCCAGAAATAATCGATCAAATTTGCCAAAGTTTAAGGCATTACTTCCTAGGATACCTTGTTGCTTTACTCCAAGAGCATTCTATTTTCAGAGCTGTTCTTAAATCCTTGATTTCCGCATATTCATCGGCAAATATTAAGGTTATGTTCTCGAAAAAAATGTAGTTGAATGCATGCATATCTATCAAGAATGGGACAAATTCAGGCTCATATTCGGAAAGGCGAGCCAATAGCATTTTGCGTTTCCAGTTTTCCTTTGAAAGTATACTTTTTTAGTGGCCTAAAGATCGCGCTAGAACCACACCGAGAAGCCGGGGTAGAACATTTCCAATATAAATTGTGAGATGGGTAAGTATGGTTTTTATATTGGAATTATAAGTATTAATGGAAACCAGTTTGAAAGGGTCGCATTGATCACAATGTTGACAAAAAAGTTCCAGACTTTGTCCGAGTTTGGTTACACGCTGAATGTGCATAAGTTCAGAAAAAGTTATTGCAAATTGTTCTCTAACTGCAGACAAAATCCATCTATTTGTGCTATTTCTTTTAAGGCAAATAGACCAAAAGTCATTATTGCAAATAAGTACAGAATATCTTACTGGGTTATAAATGTACTTTTCCTGCATAAGTCTGATCGCTTTGTTGTATTTCTTTGGTTTAATATAAAACGGAATTCTTATCAAATTTCCATATATTTGATGGTTACGGTACATGTAAGACGATACCTCCTCATTTGGTGGATGTAAATAAATTTTGGCCTTACAATTTGTATTTTTGGTTGCCCACCTTAATTCAAAGTGGAAAGGAAGGCTGTCATATTCTAAACCTTTTTCATTTGATAGCACGCTTGACATATTTCGTGCCGGAAGTGATTTCCAAATGTCAAAAATATTTTCATGCAACTCAGTTGTTTTGATATTGTATCGTGAAATCACTTCAAACGGGTACACATAAGGATCCTTAAAAAACGAAAAGTAGCGTAGTAGTATAACTGGTGGATATGTAATCAAATGGAATATCGATTCCTTGAAAGTTTAGAATAAAAACTAAACATTTATCAAAACCTGTAACTAATTGAAACTCGTTGTTGGAACAAGATTGAAACACTGTCTCAAACGATTGACTTAAATTGAGGCTAATCAGAGTACATATTATCACAATAGATTCAATACTTTTCAGTTCCATTGTGATCAATACATCAGGTAAACAAGTTTATAAATTTTGGTTTCGCCCACAATACAAAAAGTATTTACACTAAAGCTTTTAAAAAGTTATATGCAATTTCTATCAAATGAAAATATCCAGGACAGGATGTAACGAGGTATGTTGCTAGAAATCGATATGAGTTAATAGGGTTTCTCTATTATACAAAGACAACGAGAAATTGAATGTGGAATGGAAAATTTTAGTGAAGAAAATAACAGTTTTTATATTCTTTGACGTCTTATTAAAAAACTTTATGGCAAATTAACATTAAGTTTAATGAATTCTCGGGTTTTATGTTACAAGATCTCTTTGTTTTAAGTCTACTGCTTAACATATTTTACTAAGATCTGTTTAACGAAGAATTTATGGTTTCAAATTTTTATCTTATATTTTAAAGCCTTAAAGTAGTTTGTGTATGCATATTGTAATGTATGTATGTATATGCATTTGAAATGCAAGAGCTATTTGAGACCGAGAGAGAGAGTGTGTTCTTTACCAATATGTAAAGAGAGCTTTATTCGGCCTTAGCAGAAGTGAAGAGTAGATAGTCGTACTCGATACTTTACATGGCATGTGTATAAGATTATAGACATAGATAATTGAATATTCAGACTAGACTGGAGACAGAGCAATAGAATCAATATTCAATTAGTTATTAGAATGATATTCAGATATTCTATACATATGCTGGCTATAGATTATTTTTGGCTAGCCTATTTGGAAACATGGTTGTCATTCCTATTTGTTATGTGGAAAAAGTTAGATTGGATAGTATTAAACTTCAAATGGCATTTATCATTATAACTTAGAAAATAGTACTAAGATTTGGAAACAAACATCTATACAAATGGTCTAAAATTCGAATAAAGCAAATTTTTCAGATGTACAATGTTTACGTAACAGAATAAACACGAGGAAAAGCGAAAGAATAACGTCAATTATAAGAATGCAATTAGAAGCGTCAATTGTGATAGATGAGGCCAATCAATTTAAAGAAACGTATGTTGTCAGTCAGTCAATTTAATATTTGCAGTGAAAGATTTCCTCCAGGAAAAACATCTTTTACACAGAACAATGCTACACTGAAATTTTAAAATTCATGAAAGCAGGCATAAAAAGAAGAAGAGAAAAGGAAAGCATCAGAACTCTGCCGGCTCGAAAGGTACTTGCATGCTGCAGTGTAGCGTGCGTAAACGGCCATGACGAGTGGTTTTATTTCGACATACGTCCACTGGACTTGCGCATTCGGGATTTTAATTATTACTATTGCAATTAGCATATTCAAATCTACTAGAAAAGTTGCATTTAAGCCAGAAACTCGGTTTGCTGCTGGGAACATATGCTTGTAAGCGATTCGTTCCTGAAAAGGACATTATCAACATAACATCATAACACAAAATATTTTCTTTAGCATTGTATGAATTAACTATAGTTGACTTTGAATTTCTAGAATATCGCTTTCAAAAAGCTATCAAAGTTCAAAGCGAACGCAATTTGATAGTCAAGAAACCCTACACACATAAAATAAATACATAACTGTATGCAAGAACTAAGAAAGAACAAGCACTCTACTAGTTTCAAAATTGAAAATAACATTGTCTTATGTCGACTAAAATATATACTAAAATAAGCTAATTGATTCATTGGTATATATACTGATTTTCTTCGTTCATATCGTTATGTCTACCAAACATTTTTACATCACTACTATATTCACTCAACTTTAATCTGTTCCGAAATGAGAAATTTAACTTTGCTCGATCATTTTATCATTTATTTGAATTTTGATATTAATTTGTTTAAAAACTAGCCTAGCTATTGGAGAAAACCAAACTACATTTACGCTTAACTACGCTCTTGAAACAAAGCTTTTACATTTGATTAGTCCACATGATCTTCCTCGGAACCAGTACGTTACTATAGATTTACAAGGACTTTCCGGAATTTCAAAAGCATATATACAAAATACGAACTCGGAATGCCTTTAACCATTATCTCCCCGTGGTTTTTATCTCCCCATGTTAATATCTCTCCGTACCAATATCTCCCAGTGTAAATTTCTCGCTGTCTTAATATCTGGCCGTGATATCTCCCCGTACCAATATTTAACAGACTATTTGCCTTAACAGAAAGTTAGAACGAGCATGACCTTACAAAAGTTAGGTAAACCCAACCAAAACCTTTCAACTAAAAAGTCATGCTAAGTCACGAAGAAAGCACGACTATGAGGCATGAACTTGTGTTGTCACATAACATGCTATGTCATGTATAGTAGTGATGACATTTAATGCCATGAATATTTTACAGTTTTTGACCCTTGATGACCATTTGGGTTCAAGTGTATGGTCATTCTGTGTCAAGTATGGGGTAATTTGGGGTCACGTATGTGGTCATTCGAAGTAATGTTTGGGTTCAAGTATGGGGTCATTTGTGGTCAAGTATGGAGTTATTTGGGATAATGTGTGGGGTTGTCCCTTGGCGTTTGACATATGGAGCTAAAAATCAATAGCAGCGTTGTCCTTGGCCTAAGTGGCCTGTATACCAAATGTGGGGTCAATAGGTCGAAGCGTTCTCGAGTAATCGCTCGGACGGACATATATCCAAAGTGAATTCATTGTGAATATCGATACATTGATTTTTAACAAGGAATTCTCATGCGTCTTCACTCAACATACGGATTCACAGCGTGATGGCTAAGGCATTGAATTCACATATAGTGGATCACGGGTTCGATCCCTACTGGACCCAGATATTTTTGCTTCTATACACAAAATGCGAAACGCGCAGCTCAAAACGCACAACTTTCGTGGCACAACTTTAACATGCAAACGTAATTCCATAAAAATCTCGAGCAAAAACAACAGTAATGCTGTACCGGCTTACTAATAAAAGTGATTTAAACAGACAGCCTTTTTAATTTTAAGGTCTTTAAAGTTGTTTAATATACTTCCTTTTAGGCATACTAAATTACCATTAATATTAAAACGGACTTTAGGAAAGGAAGATGCAGGAATAGCAATTGGCTATAAAGTGGATGGAATTTGGATATCGAATCATGAAAATATATCCCCGTGAAAATATCTCGGGGAGAGTTTTGTACAGGGAGAGAATGACCGTTAGCCATTACCAGAGGTCAACCAGTTTTAGAAAACAGAAGAACAACCATTTGCTTGAAAGTGAAAATTTGCGTTTTTATAACAATCGCTTTATTATTGAAAAGTTATTTGCTTATTTGTGGCTTGTTGGGTATTGTATATGGACAATAAAGTCACCATAATCACCATCGGACAAACAGGGTGACAACCTCAATGTAGTTATTTTTTAAACGTTTTATTGTTTATGCAATGCTGTAGTTAAAAGCTGCATGTGGTTTGGTTTCCAAATACTAATCATAAAATTATTCTTGAAAAATTGTAGAAAACAGAAACCATGATTGAAGCATGATTTAGATCTCCGACGTTAGGTATAACAGTGGCGTTAGTAATTTTTGTACAAATTTTGCTTTCCTGAGGCCACATTTAAAAAATTGATTATACCCTGAATACTGGTTTGTTTATGGTGGTCGAGTCAATAAACATAACTGGTCAATTGCAATGCATGAAAAATATGAACATTTCACCAGACAGACTTCATGATTATCATTTGTTGACGACCAACTTTTACGGAAATTGAATTAATGCTCTATGGAACATGTTACAATATTTTCCTTAAATAAAATAAGCAGCCTTTGATAATGATAGGTCAATGCAAAGAATTTGATCGATTATGTTGGTTCTTTCGAATAAAATATCAAAAAAGCAGGTTGGTCTAATTAGAATAAGGATAATTACTAGAATAAAGTAGCATAAAATTATTTTAGTTTTAGTACAACGAATATTATGTGTCACGAAATATAACTTACTTGATAATGAGCAATAACATCTTAGACATATTTTTTTGAGTTTTTTCCCAGTACAATATAGAAAAAAATTAATTTGTCATCGTTTTTTAAGACCTATCCTTAAATAATTTGACAGAAAGTGAGTAATTTTTAAACTCAAAATTTATCCATTTGTATTCAGTAGTTCACTTCTAAAAGGAATTTTTAAGTTTCTTATGTTTAAGTTGATGTATACATCAGCAAACTGATGACAAGTTTGAATTTTTTGTTGGGTTGGTCCATTTATTTTGGATTTCACCATTTTAGTCGACCAGAGACGTTACGATAAGGTGTTGTACAAAGCATAAAACCAGCACTTCAAATATTATTTGAAGCTTAAGTGAGTGAAACGCATACGTGGATGTCTTTGGCTTAACATAACAGTATTACGAGCAATGGGCAATTCTTAAAAACTTAACCTTCATAAACGCGTAGCAATATATTTGGATAAATACTCTTGGTTTCATTGTGAATATGTAAGTAGAATGTGCTGGATAAAACGACATACTTCATGAAATTTTAAATTACTTTCAGGGGCGGATATTTACGAAGCTCTTACGATTCCTAGTTTTAAGTAACTTTTTAATTGGAAAACAGATACGAGTCACTTTCGTATTTTACAAATCGCAAAGTTGGTATCTAGTGTTTTAAAAGCGAACAAAACAATTTAAAACATGGTTATACTGAGATAACTGCAGAATTGGCTGAACAAAAAAGCTCGGAAACTTTTCAAAGTATTTAATGTTTCAAGTGAAGAATTTGTTCTAGAAAAGCATCTTATACGCAGAACAATGCTATAATAACTTTTAGATTCCGTGAATTAAGGAACACAGTTCTAAAGAATCCTCTGCAATGTAGAGAAATAAGTTTTTGAACCCAAATAATTGTTTTTTACCTTGCCTCAATAATGTTTATTAAGAGAGAAACTGAAAGCTACCAGCTCATAGAGGCCAGTGTATACACAGAAAGAGCGAAGCAGTTGTAGGTTGTTTACGCAGAAAAAAACTCAATGTATTTTTTA
>JAQFXM010008662.1:0-10400 GCA_034693345.1 Entomobrya multifasciata | reverse complement strand
CACAAGACATGCCATATTTTCATAATTATATCCAACCTAACTCGTCTAGGCATAACTACGCTACTCGTCAAAGTCAAAATCTCCACGTTCCATTTCAAATTCGAAATGGGTATGGAGAAAAATCTATACTCAAACAAATATCTGTTTATAACAATGTGCCAAATAATGTTCACACAGCACAAAATCTTAAATTTTTTAGGAAAGCTATAAAAAACTATGTTCTGAATTTGCGGAAAGGTGAATTTACATAATACAACTCAAATTTAATCGTATCGCCGTGCGTAATTTTCATTGTAATCAGTGTTGTCTATTTTCCAATTTAATTTTAATGTATAAATTCAAGGTAAAAACCTAATATTGATATGAACTTGCTTCAAAAATATTTCTTAAAATTATTTAATTAATTCAAATTTTCTGTTAAAAATTGTTCAACTTTTTTCGTTTAAAAACGTGTATTGATATTGTAAAAACAATCTTTATGACAAAATATCTTGTGACTATAATGTCGAACACAATGAGTTCTTTTGAACAGGTTCGTACTAATAAATAAATAAATAAATAAATAGATGGTGGGGGAGGGAGAGAGGGAGAGCAAATATTCTTTGAAGATGAGGAAAATGATCTGCTTTTGATATGTCACTCAAAGCAGAGCAGACCAGTAAAGTAAAAATATGATCATGTCGCATGTTGACGATCATTATGATCATCAAACCACAAAAGAGACTTTTAGATGACTTCACTTGCTGGTCTGGTGATGATGATGCTGATGCATATAAGTTAAAAAGCGGAAGTGACAAGGAAGGAAAACGCTTTCCCCAATTCACCATACCCCACCAGCACCCACACCACTGTGTTTCCTTTTTTCACCCTACGGGTTTGTCACTCTGATGGTAATGATAATAATAAAAGGTAATAGGATTCTGATTTTGATTGCTTCTTTTTGTATACAAATACATTATACAAGAGAACAGCTACGTAATAAGCACCAAATGCAATTCCTGCTGATTGAATTGGAGAGAAAGTCATTTAAGCTTAAGTAGTACTGCTTGGTATGTCATGTGATGTGTCTTAATTCGTTCAGTGAGCTGTTAACTGAACTGGCAGAGAGAAGGGGAAAGTTGTCACATGAAACTGGACAACAAGTATATATACGGTGTACACTTAACTTAATACCTATTTCCTTTCTATTTCCAATAAATGTACATTTTTGTTGTTTATGTGATGGCATGTCATCATAAAAAGTGAAGAAAATGAAAATGAAGCCAATCAATAAAGTGCGTGTGTGGACTTGGAACTGTAATGTACCTATCACCACCAACTTCATCCAGTATTCATTCATTTTTCTTAGAAAAATAGCCAGTTCATCAACCTTTTTCTCTCGTTCCAGTCAATAATGTCATGCTGGTTTATGATGAAACGCATGTTTTCTGTTTACCATCATCTAAGAGAAGAGATAGCCTTGTATACTTTGTACTAAATAAATAATTTATCAAGAAAAGGGAAGAATAATACGGTTATTAATTTTCTTTCTTATTACTTTGTCTCTTAAGAAAAAAAAAGCAACAGTGGTCTGGTCTAAGAAAATATTTTCTTTCTTTTTCCCCAACAAAGTATGTATGTATCTTATGGTTATGGCCATGGCCATATATTTCACTTTTTAATTTCATTTTTCCACTTTGGATCGGATCCTGGCACGGTATCATATTTCAAGTATGGAGCCATCTGCTACTGTAACTGTACTGTGTTCACAGCTCATTAAGAAAACTCATTCAAAAAATGGTTTATTGTTTGGAATAAAAAAGGAAATTGAAGAATTATGAATAAGATGACGACTGAGAAATGAGTTCCTGTGCTGTATAATATGTAGTTATAAAAAATGTAAAGAGGCTTATTTTTGTTAAGAAGTGCACTGTACATTGTACACTGTACTGTCTTACGTATGTCATGACTTGTGTAAGTGTAATTTGATCCTCTCTGCTGGCAAGCTACTAAATAGCTAAAAAGAAAAACTTAAGAAAAGTCTTAGCCAAGTCAACTTGGAAAGAGTTAAGCAATAAGTAATGCAGTAAGTAGTAAGCATCTCTCCTCTCTCCAGAGTACATTTTAGTTAGAAACTTTTGCAAAGACAAAAGATTTGATTATTTATTGTTGTTTGGTAAAGTGGTCTTGGTTGGTCTTGGTATCGGTCTATCTCTTTTACAACATTTTATGTTTGGTAGTAAGTTCCTCCGCGCACGAGTGGCTCATTAAAACAATATTATCCTATTTTCATAAGAGCACTTAATGTTGTTAGTTGAGAAAGAGGAAAATAAGAGGATCACTAGAAAAAAAGAAGTCAGAACTCAGGATATGTCTGCCAACAAAGTATGCAGAGATACCAGACCAGACCAGAGACCAAGCAGTTTTTCTCTTTTGTTGGGTCTGGTCTTCTGTCTTGTCTTTTTTTCTTGAAGAAGTTTTCTTCATCTGTTTTTCTTACAACAGTTGTGCACGAACGCACACACTTTACACACATGGCTAATATAACTTATGTGCGTGCGGGGGTGGCGGCGGCGTGCACTTGTTCTTGACATTGGAGTATTTTCAAGAAGTATTTTTCTTAGCAAAGTTAATGTACATCCTCAACTTGATTTTTAGTGGCAGTAAAATAAAAAGGGTTAAAATTTTATTTTCAAAAAAATGCATAGCTTTTATGAATGTTATTTTTACTCAAGTGTTTTAACACATCATTTTTTATTTGTATTTTTTAACAGAGCAAGAATGTCGATTCCACTACTTCACCACACCAACTTCATAATCAGTCCAAAAGGTTATCTGAAGATCAACAACATGGACATGGGCAGTTGGTTGGGGGAGTAGGATTTCGGGGAGGCTTGGGAAGCAACAACAATAATAATCGGATATATCCTCAAGAGGATATTCCCGCAACAAGCACAGTCATTGCTGCTAGTGATCATCATCATCATTATCATTTGGTTCAGAGTGACTTTGATGATGGCGTGGGTGGAGGGGGAGGAGGTGATACGATGATTGTCACAAGTACCAGTACAACTACAGCAGCTGCAACAACAGCGCATCATCAGCAGCAGCAGCCACCAGCGTATTCTTTAGCTTTGGAGGATTTAAAAAGTAGTAGTAACAATGGGAAAGGATTGTTGAGTCCGTTACGGGAAAGATTAGCAGCTATTGAAGAACTGACAACGAGTCTTCAAAGTTGGCAAACAACGGAGAAAACGGAATATGAGAAATGCGTGTCGGATTTGGCGAACCAAGTGTCCAGAGCAGTGGCTTTGCAGCAGATGATGAAGAGCGAAGTTGAAAAATTGCAGCAGAGGGTTGTCGACCTGGAGAACCATAATAAAGCGATGGCTACCATGATCATTCCTACACTGGTAAGTCAAGCCAAAAAAAATAACCACCCAAGAAATATGTGTCATGAATGAAATATAGACAATCATTTATATTTTTTTTGTTTTGGGGGAACTCAGATAAAAAATGAATGGATAAAAAATGAAAGAAAGCATGTCAGTATGTTTTTGTTCATTTGGTTGAGTCGGTCGGTGCGTGGTGCGTGGGTGGCATATGTTCTGCTGTACCAAAGTTATAAATGAAAGAAAGCATACATTCATGTTTCTAATAGATTATTGCCCATTTCCCTTCGTCAATTTTTCATTGATACATGCATGTCATGTCGTCTATCTGCCAACATCATTTATAAAATGGAGGGTACGTTTATACATATTTTAGGAATAGTTTGTTGGGTGGTGGGTAGGTAGTGCGTGGGAGGGAAACATATTTTAAGGCACTTTGTTTTTCGATGCTTGTTTGGTTACAGTAAACTAATAGCTAAGTTTCCGTTGTTTTTACGTTTTGATGATGAAGGTAATCATAATCATTTTTCCGGTTTTGGAGGAAAAATTAAAGGAAAGTGCTTATTTTTATATGAGCATGGTGGTTATCATTACATATTACCTTTGTATCTGTAAAGGTTTCACAGGGAAATTATTGGGAGAAATTTAGAAGTTTGCCAGTGTAAGTTTTACCTTTGGGATCTTCGTAGCAGCGACTCCGCGTTCCAAGTTCCGACTCTTTAACCAAGTTTTAAGGGAGCCCTTCGAAAAATCTACGTATTGACATAATTCTATTAAATTCCCTTTAATTTACTTGAGGCGTAAAACTATTGCATTTTTAGAATAGTTTAATTTAAATTCAATTAAGACTTCAAAATTTTATGCTTATTAATTTCTTCGTGCAAACAACATTCAGAACTTTTATCGAATAACTTACACCTCTAAACCAAACCATATTATTGCATGTCATTTCATCATTAAACTTGCAAAGTCACATTTTTTCTGCAAGCAACCGTAACAAGCCCATTGAAAATGAAATGAAAATTACCTGAATGGCTTGTTCCCAAGATAAAATCCAACTCAATCCCACTTACTAAACCTTACTTTTAAAAAAACGTGCAAAATACACACGTGCGCTTTCATTAAAATACATGCATACATTTCCAACAAGAAAGCTGATTACATTACAACTACAAGCCATATTGTTAGGTTGATTACCAGAATGGAAAAAAATTATGATCATTATTTCCCCGATATTTATGTTAGAGCGCTTGTAATCGCCATGTAATAAATATGCACATTTAACAAATGATATCAAATAACCCTTTATTATCGTCAACATGTTGTGCACATACTACCAACCATATCAGCTTATTAGTGTACATTACTTGTTCACAGAAGTTCCCTGCAGAGATTTAAGAATGGAAACATTTAGAACTCTGTAAATCTTTGTGAGTCACGACACAAATTTGTTTGTTATATATAAGACTTGCATATATATTCGGATAAAGAGAAAAAAAAGTTGCGTTGCGATACCATCTTATACACTAGCAGGCAAACATAGACCACTGTTGAAATCAATTTCGTAAATCAGGCTAACATTGCATAACGACATGATATTGTGTAACAGCAAAGTTTAAGTAGAGTGGATGTGGTCGTCGTCGTCATCATCGTGTGTCGTGGATTTTTTTGCTTAACTTTTTTTTTCATGGTTTGGTTCGGTTGGTGTTAGCAAACCCTTTTCATGTAACACGTAATAAAAGCAAAAATAACCACTAAACTAAAGTTTTAGCAGAAATGTATATGGGCAGAGCACACAGGAAGCTTTCGGTTGGTAAAACACCAAAAAGAGTAAACTAACTGGGCTCTGAAATTACAACAACGTGTAAACAAACGGTTTTATTCAAAAGGGATTTCTTGTTTCCGTTTTGGTTTCTCTACTTGGTAGACTCTCTGTAGAGTCGTCGGCGGACAAGAGGAAATTACAAGCTTTTGTTTTACATCAGCAGGCCATCTAGATCCCATGCTGAGTTTTTTCTTTAGGCTGTTGGTCGTTTCGGTATAATCATGGCTCAAGCCAAAAGTTATAAATGAGTAGCCAAAATGTAATATCTACCAAGTAGAGAGAGAATTTTCATAGATAATCCATTCTCGTGCGATTAAGCACTAGTCATAGCCATTAAACACATTTAAATGTGAGGATGTTGGATTTGGAGTTTTTTAACGAGAAAAATAGAATGACAAACGGAACATCTTAAAAAACCTGACTGACTTGGGTACATTTACTCATGCACTGCATTTTCAACGAGACGATTCTCCAATTCACCTAAAAATCTTGTTTACAGTTTGATTGAACGCTGCTGTCCTACTGCCAGCCTTGAACATAGACAAAAAACTGCATTTAATGTACAATCAAGCCAAGAAAAAAGGGAAAGCATTTATTTTTCTCCCGAGAAAGTAATACAATTTGACTGAAAGGGAGATGAGCTTAAGCTTGAAAGATTGATTGCTGATGAAATAAAAGTAGTATTTTCTTCTTCCCCTTTTTGAAAGAAAACATATAAGTATTCTATTTCCATCTTGTACCATTTTTCATGAATTTCATTTCCTTTTCTTCTTATTATTTTTTTCTCTCTATTTTTCCAGATGAAACTTCATGACACTGTTGGCATTAAAGATGGTCCTCAGTTGAAATCAATAGAGCCAGCTCCTCCTGATTTTGAAGACGACGATGAACATTACACCATTTCTTCTCCTTCTTCCAAGACAATGACAATGACGACAAGTGATATTGGTGAGACAAGTCGTCCACAATCCCAAAGAAATCTTATAAAATCCCAAGAAGAACTAAAACTTTCTCAATCCTCCCCCTCCCCTTCAGATAATAATGATCCTTCGTCTTGCCAAACTTACATAAATAATCTTCCAAAAAGTCCAAGTCATTTTATTGCCGTTGTGAGCACCACAACTACAACAACCACTGCTGCATCCCCTTCCTTTTCTTCATCTAGTTACTATTCTACTCAAAATGCCTCCTCTCAAATGAAGACGATTTGTTACGAGCAGAGTTCTATCCCAGAATCTTTTATATCCACACCACCCCCACCTCCACCCTCATCAACAGCTGCGCTGTTAAGTAATCGAGAAAAAATTCTGGAGAGAACGGCTAGTTCGGATTTAAATCATCCACATTCACCCTCACCCCAATCCACAATGACAAGAAGTAGTCCAGTGAAAGCTCCAAGAACATCAAAAATAGTTGCCGCTGCTGCCGCCGCCGCTGCAGCAGCATCATCCCAACAAAGCGTGGGTGGTGGTGGTGGCGGTGGCACTACCGGAATCCCAAAATTAAATGGAAGCAGTACCGGAAACATTTGTGGATCTTCCCTCTCTCGAAGCAATTCCAGTTGCAATAGTCGTAACAATCAGTCCCCTTCACTATCCAAACCCATCATTTCCAATGACACTGATCAAAGTCATCAAATAATGAGCAGCAGTGCTGGTAATAACCCAAACAATTTAATAATCACTAGTCTTGAATCATCAATAACTTCTTCAACGTCATCTTCTTCCGGTGGTGGTGGTGGTCAACCAATAAATTCGGAAATGAGTAATAGCACACCAACCAATAGTACCAATACTAGTGCCCCTTTTCGTTCAAGTTGTCGGAGTAGCAATACTTCCAGAACAAGTTTATCAGGAATACCCAGAATGTCCTCACCTTGTCGTACAGCTACCGTTACAAAAATCCCTTGTGGTCAGCAGAGTACAAGCAGTAGTAATAATAATTGTCCAACTCCCAAACCCGCAAGGAGAGTTAGTGATAGATCGTCATCTCCCCACGGTAGTAAACTTCCTGTGAGAAAAGCATCCTTCATTTCTTCCTTGGGTACCTCTGCAACAGCTACCACCACTACTCCCACTTGCACAACACCAAGTTCTCCCGGTGGTAACAATGGCTCCCGTCATCCAGCAGCTTCCTCGAAAAGTCTTCCAGCCAATAGTAATATGGGCACTGCATTCCAAAATATGTCGAAATCCGGATCGGGACCACAGGGAAACAAGCATTCCAAGTCTACATTTGGATTTGCTTCTTCCAAGAACTCCAAAGTAGCTAGTAATTCTACAAGAACTAATGCCCCTACTAATAATTCAACCCCCAACTCCACATCAACCAAACCAATAAAACTTACATCGACAGCTTTAAATGTTACTGGAGGAATTGGTGGGAAAGCGGGTGGTGGTGCTGGAGTCACTGGAAAAGATGAAGGCTATTCTACAATGTCCAGTGAAGCATTAGCTGAACAAGAACATCATCTCCGTCAGAATAACAGTTTGGAAAAGACTAGAACAAGTGCTTTGTCCAGAAACTCTACATTTTCGGTGAAAAGTAAAAATGCTATGATTCCTCCATCCAGCGCCAATGTCCAGTCCAGTCCCACAAGTAATAAAATTGTAATGGGCTCTCTTACACTTTCCCGTGATCCCACTCAACCGGAAGTAGTCCTCCCCACCACTACTGCAAATAATAGGAACAATATCCATAAATCAAACACTTTCAATACCTTTCGTGAAGTAAGTCGCCGGGTACCTGCTGATGACTACGAAGATGAGGATAACTCTGACCCTGCCACAGTTTCCTCCTCCGCCTCCACAAGACGGTCGAGATCCCACTCTAAAAATAGTTCAGCGACTGAAAAGGAACTTCGCAATTCTTGCCAAAGCCAAACCTCGGGTTGTAGTTCAGGTCAATTCACAAGTCTTCCAAATTCCTCCTCTTCTGCGTCCTCGTCCCCTTCAAAAGCCAAGTATAGTGGTGGCGCCACCCCAAAAAAGTCTGCAAAGTCTTCCCATGCTACCTACAACAAAGACAGAATCACAGCAACTACAAGAATGCTTGATGGCAACATTGTCCGCATTGTCAGGGGCAGTCCATATTCCGTTCGTTTATACGGCGGAGACGACAGTGACGATATGGAAGATGAAGAAGATCCATCTTCTTCCACAATTTTGTGGGAAGATTCCGATGACTCGGATATCCTCTTTTTACCTTTGGAGGTGAGCCCTCCTTCGGTGAACAGTTCAAAATCCACTTTGGTCCCACAACCACAGTCTTCCGGAGAAAGTAGAAGTTACTACAGTAGCTGGGGTAGAGGATCTTCTTCCATGGGCACCTGTTCATCAACCTTGGAGAAAGAGAGTAGCAATTCAAGTGTGCATAATACAACAAACGGTGGTGGAGGTGCGGGGGTGGTCGTGGGAATGGGTGGAGGAGGAAATACAAGCTGCAATAGTAATACATTTAGCAGAAGAGCGTATCCATTGCGAAGAACGAAAGGTGAGGTAACTGTAGATGTACTGCTTACAAAAAACGGTGGTGGTGTTGGGCAAAATAGTAGTAATGGTGGTGGTAATGTGACTGAAGATTTGGGTGATTTGGAATTAGTAAATAACCAAGAAGAAAGTTTAGTAATAATTAACAATGATGATGATGATGTTGATGATGATCCATCTTCTACTACCATCATCTCCCCACCAATAACAGATGAAATGGAGGAGAGAGCGCTGATTGAGAAATGGATGCAGTTGGAGGAAGTGAGAAACGAGCAGGTTCAAGGCGGCGAGCAATGGGCTTGGGACTGGGATGGGGTGGAAAGGACATACACGAGGGTTCTCAGAAATGCTGCAAGTCAGTTGAGAAGGGTACCCATGGGTAGAAATCAGAATCAGCATCAGAATGACCACCTTATTGATGAGGATGATGACCTGCTTGATGAAGTGGACCTGATTTTGGAGAATAGTACCTTGCTACCGTCGCCACCTACAGAAGTGCTGAGTATTGAAGAGAGAAATAAGCTGAATGAGCAGCAGCAGCAACAGCAACCTTGCTCTCAGTTTGATTCAAATACGTGGACTAAATCAAAGTCAAGAAAGAAAAAAGATGAGACAGCAAATGGCGAGGAGAAGAAGAAGAAAGGTAATAATTCTCAGGATGCAAGTCCCGAGAAAGTTAGGAGGGGACCAGAGAATACTTCAATGGCAGCAGTTGCAACAGAACAGATTCTCTTGGTTTTGGAGGGTGAGCGTGATATTGAGAGTGAGGCTGGGCTATTAATTAAAAGAGGCTGTGGTGGTGGCGGTGAAGGTGAAGATGCTGATGATGATGGTGAAATGGAAGAAAACATTTTGGTAATCAATCTGGATGAGAATGGAAGACGTTTAGGTGGGGATGGTGGGGAAGAGGCGGATGGGGAAGAGGATGAGGCTCCACCTGTAATTGAATTTACACCGGAATTTTATCGACTCGCCAACTTTGGGAGCAACTTGTCTTTTTCGGATAATGAGTCTCCGCAGTCGTCCACGCCACAGAGTCCTAAGGTCACGGTGACAGGTGGAAATAATAATAAATTGGTGGGGACGACGACGACATCAACCACCGCCGCTGCCACCAAAGATTCAAGGCAAAATAGTCCAAAGAAGAAAAAGCACACGAGGAGATCTCATTCCACGACAGTTCAAAATGCTACAGCTACACCACCTGTCATTATACAAACTTGTACAATGAATATGGATGATAAAATCAGCCAAACAGATTTCTCCTGCAGTTCTCTTGAGAATATGTCGAGCGTGTCATCTAATGAGCTCTCTGCAGAGTGCAGGAACTGTCTTGAGATCATTAAGAAATTGGTAGGCCAAGCGGATACAACCACAGAAGATGCTGAGGAGGAAATGTCCTCACAGGAAAATTATGAAAATGGTGCTCTTTGCAGTAGAAAAGGTGAAATGAAGCAGAAAGATGAGGATTCGGGGAGTTATGCTACTACTTGGATTTCTGTACCGAAGGGACTTCCAACTGCTGAGGTTAGTCAAAAAGTTAAAAGTGTAATTATTTAAAAAGCTTTTTTTTATTTTTAAAATTGAAATTCTATTTTGTTGTAAATTTTTTTCTTGTGTACAAAAAAATATATTTGTTTTTATGCTTTTGTTTTTTATATCTGTTTTGTATATTTTCAGCGTGTGGAGGAAATCTAGATCTTGACCTTCACTTTT
>JAQFXM010008661.1:0-10401 GCA_034693345.1 Entomobrya multifasciata | reverse complement strand
CACCATAATCATCGTCTTCACAGTTCTGAGATTTTCCAATTTACGTTTTCCATATTAAAATATTAAACAACTTCATCATCTACGAGCTTTCTAAACATATTTTAAATTATTGCGGATTCCGTTTACATTTTCATTTCACTCAATGTACAAAACGGAACGCATATTCACACGAAAGGAATTGGAAAATATTTGCCAATTGATTTTAACAAAGAGCAATAAGTAGTGAACGCAGGATCGCTTCATTTCAGTGCTTTAAGCCAAGTAACGCTTAGAGCTGACTGGACAACCAGCAACGGCAACAATAATGTAAAAACATCATTATCAAATCAGTACCTTCCACAAATTTATCTCCGTCTTCTTATAACACAGAGTCAGACAGCTCATATAAGAAGATCCATGTAACTTTTTTTTCTTTCCTCTTGTTGGTTTACCTACATAAAGTACTTTTTTGCTATTATTATTCTTTAGAAAATCATCGTCCATATCATCATATCATTATCTTCTTTCTCGTCACCTCAAAAAGTAATAGTATGTATTAAAAGCCCCATTTGAATAAATTGAGAGAAGAAGAAGAAATTATTATTATTGCTGCTTGTTCTCCTTCAACACAAGATAACTATTACAAGCAGTACCTGTGCTACAAAATATTTTATGTATCTATACAGTGTAAAGATAGTGTATACTGATTTTTAAAATGACTCAATAACTCCTCTTTCGTGCTTATATTAACTTCTTAGCATCTGCTGCTGAGATTAGAGAAACATGTGATAGCGTAATATATTTTAATGTGTATGCATGCCAGACTTGACTAGCAGCAGGTAGGCCAAAATAGAGAAATAATGTGTAGGAAAGGTTCAAGATGATGACGAAATAATAATAATTCGTTAAAGTAATAAGAAATTTTCGGGCCAGACCGTGGAAGAGTGTTCATGTGTGCATAGATTGTTTACTTACTTTCTGTTGTAGCATCGCCATCAGAACCAAATTAGAGAGCAGGCAGACCAGGGCCACCTCAATATATTATAATCTTGTCTGCCTTATAAACAACTAGTCGTTTCAATTGAACCCCCCCCCCCCCAAACATTATCATCCTTCTCTCTCCGAGTAAGCTGGTGTTAGAAGAAAAACCATGCACAAAACGAAACCTACCTGAGATTTAATCACGGTTTAAATGAATATATTGTAGAAGAAGAAGTAATATTATTAGAGCCACAGGTTATTTGCTTAGCTCTTCACTGGAGTTTATATGCTGCTTTTGATGGACCATTTTAAAATACTAATAACCTGTTGTCTTTCTCGCACAGTCTAAGAACTAGTTGAGCTGATGTGCTTCTTTAAATATATGATGTGATGTAGTTATGTTGTAGCATCATACCAGCTGGGGATAATAAAGATAATATAAGTCTTGTGACGAGATTAACACAAAAAGTAAACTGATATTTTATGCGTGAAATCTTCATTTCATTCACACTTCATATACTTTGTTCTTTGTTCAACTAACTGTTCGGATGAGATAAGCTGTCTAACTGGATGGATAGATTCATAAATTAAGCCGTTCTTGACTTAATCTACTCTTTTATTTGATTCCCTATAGGCCCAGTCCCGCCAGCTTGTTCTCCAAACCAGTTCCAGTGCCGAGACGGCACCAGTATTGATCTGAGTCTGGAATGTGATCAGACTCCAGATTGTCCAGGTAAGTTGAGTTGATAGAGTTCTTATACATAATGCATTTTCACATTACGTGACAAGAAGTATACCCAGAGTCAAATTTATAGCTTTTAGTGAGATTGCTACCCCGTTTTCCGTCTTTGAATTTAAGATATTTAGTTTACAGCAACATCAAACTACTAACGTACTTTGGCTCTAATTAAAAATATTCGGTAAGTAATTCACAGGTTCTAGTTAAACATTCAAAGAACAATAAAAAGTATTGAAAAATTCTACGTTCTAAAGAGGAATTTCAAACGGTTTCTATTAAATCACTACTTATTAAAATTGAACATAGTCCATTCAAATCTCTAAAACTTGTAAACCATCTAGAGTACCAATCGCAACTAAATACTCAACAAATTTTGAAAATAGTTGTTGTCTTGAATGAACGAGAATCAAGTATTTATGGCAACGCCATATTATTAATTGCTACCTAATTTTTACGTTACAACTAGGAATTTAGCAAGTGAAGACGTAAACCTGAAGTCTAGGTTCACTGCCTGTGACGTTTAATTGCTCTAGAGATAACTGTATTCAGAAGGTTTTATTAAAAATTAAGCAAAATTAAATGTTTTGAAAATGAAACAAATTGATTATATACATACCTTGTTTGTTACGTAAGAGGCCGTTTCCAAGATAGTTGACAAGTTTTGCGCCTTCAACAATTCGCTTTAGTTTTTAACTGGCCACATAATATTAAAATAACTTATTATTCTAAGCTAGCGCGTTGTTCCTTAAAAAGAGAAATACTTTTTTGTAAACTCAACAACCCGTTTCTCGTCTTTAAAGAGACTACTAAAATAAAAAACAATTGCTGAACTTGCCTCTTAGTTAAAATATTCTGTACAATTCTATAGCTACCTCCTCTAAGGTATTCACAGGTTCTAGCTTAAACTTCAAAGCAATAATAAAATACAACAAGTGACTACGCTAGAAAGTTATTTTCGGTGAATCTATTGAATCGCCAGTTGTGAAATTCTAACAAAGTCTCCTCAAATCCCCAAAACTTAGAAACAATCCAGAGTACAAATCACAACTAAACGCTACACAAAAATTGCAAGCAGTTGTCGTTTGAAGGAAGGAAAGCAAACTACTTATGGAAACGCTTTATTAGTATTTGGTACTTGCTGCTTACGTTATATGTAGGCATTACATCAGTGAAGAATTAAAAATTAGCTGACATATCTCTTTTTTATTTGCAAAAACGTGCATGTGTAAGATTTAAGATGTGCATGGGTAGGATGTGTGAATATTTCAATGTGATATATTTGCGGTTCGAATTATCATATAAAACTGGTAGTGCCTATTAGAAATGGCTAAATGAGCCAATATAATGTAGAAATTAGAAACAAGATAATAAACTAAACTATTTATAGCCAGGAGGATGCCATGCACTTTCCAATATCATGTTATAGAAACCGTTAACTTTCCGGTGAAAAAATACGCGATACATCACACATATGCATAAGCACAAACCTTGACCATGTTTCATCTTCGGCGTTGACATAACGCAAAATCTCATGCCCAAAGAAATATAAATTCACAGTCTTGGCCATTTTACAATGTTTAAGCTGATGACTTCTTTCAGCATTCTGTTATTAAAAAGCACGTTACCTTGAGCTAATAAATTGTACGCTTCACATGCAGACGTTATCCATATAGCACATGAGTACATAATATGCAACATACAACACGAGGCATTTCATAAGTCTATGTTTCGATGATGGAAAATTTTAAGGAACAATCTAGTGAATCAAATGAGAGCAAATAGAAGGTTTTATAAAGAGGAATTTGCAGTTCGCCGGCGGAGTTTGATTTTGTATTTTGTTTGTATCATAACTCCTGAAGGTAATATAACACTCATTTCATATTTAACATTCATCCGTTAAGTTCATTATTTGAATTAATAGGTGAATTAATCAGTGTCTTCAAGAAGGATTATAATTATGCTAGTTCTAATTATTGAAAAAATTGGTGCTAAATGTATTAGTTAGTAATCTGTAGATATACATTATCATTCATCACAAAGTATTATGTTATGACAATCAGTATGTGTATGCATTATGTATGTAATTCGTATACTAATAAAGAATAGCGCTGAAAATAAGGCTCAATTAAATTCGAAAAGTGTAATTAGAGGATTATATTTGCGTTGTAGTTATCATGGACTTCACCATGTTCACTTCCAAGGTTTGTTACGTATCGTGGCACTACAAAAATAGTGGCAAGAAGCTGCATATATTAGGCTATATTTATGTAATAGTTAAGTTATAAGTAGGTATTCAACTGCTGTGTAAAACTGTTGAGTAATTTGCGTGGTTCACTGTGTTTGCTTCCAGCCACGCAGTAACACACCAATCTGTGCCGCACCAAGATGTAGTACGCTGTACCACACCAATTCATGCATTATCCACAGCTAAGGTTTCGGTGGTCCAATCACCTCTGACGCTGGATCATCATGAACGCTAATCTACCCTCGTTAATTTACGTAAGATAAGTACAATCAAGTTTTGGCAAACTATAATATTAGAATGTGGCTGACATGTGTGATGTGTGTGATGCATAAGCAATATTGAACTGGACCCAGCAGGAGCAGGACTTGTTCCTCTAACGCTATTTGTCAGCATGTGCGAAATTTAGCTTGAAATTTATACGTGGTAGTGTAGTTTTTATGCTGATTTTATTGGTATATAATATTTACCCGAATGCGCATTTATGTAATTATCAGCTGCGTTTGTTCACCCGAGCACTTGAGCGCGCCCGTTGCATTTTGCATAAACAGCTAGCGTCGTACCGGCGACTAGCTCTCTGTTGGATGCTTGCTGCTTTTCTCCTTTACAGCTATGGTGCGCGCGCTCCAATCAAACACCTTGGCACTATTAATTTCCTAAATTAATATTTCAATTTGAATAATAAGACGCATCTCTTTCCCCACCCCTACACATGTTTAACTGTATTAAGCTAGCTAGTGTGAAGACATGATCCTCACAACTCCTTTTTTTCCGGAAACCACCCTGGTACATATTCCGGAATTATAGTATTCTCAGTTGCCCAATTTTTTAATCGTGTCTGTATTATTTGTGTAAACAATTTCAGGCCGCTATTAAGCAATGCTATGGGTTTATAATTTACAGGATCTTTCCTGCAACCTTTTTATGAAACATTACTCCCCCCCTCAGATTCCCCCCATTTTATTGGAAGTTGCTCCGTGTCAAAAAAACTTTCAATAAATTGAATAATACAATCCTTATATTTTCCGGTGTGTATTTCAAAATGTCTGTTTAAATGCCGTCCCTACTTTATGCCTTATTGCGTTAATTTAATTTAAAAAGAGCATCGTTAAGCTATTTGTGTCGTTCATACGATGTGGTAATATGCTTGCATAAAATTTTATACAATTTACATCACTGACCTGTACTGGCCTTCGTTGAACATGGCGAAAGGTGTTTACTGCAGCCCAGAACTCTTTACTGTTTCACTTGCTATTTATCATGTTTTGTTGAGCTGCATTAAAACCTTTACGTTTTTCTATGATGAGTTTATGATACATATTTTTATGATGCCTATAATCTAAGCGATGTAAGTCCCAACCATCTTTTTTTGCTTCTTTTAGTTTCCACTTAACTTTTTGTCGCAGTGCTCTGCACTCAGTTTCAAACCATGGCTTTGCAATTGTTTTGTCATAAAACCCAATTCTTGAAGGCGTAAAAAATTTCAAACATCTTGGAAACAGACTATCACGTAATACCTATAAACCAACACACAAACCATTAAATTATAAACCATTTTTTTAACTCTTTGTATAATTTTGTTTAATTTTTAACTCGTAAATATTCTGACCTTAGATATCGTTGGAATAATTAAATACTACAACCAGTAAGCCAGTTTTGATCCAGAATGGATGAAAAAATCGCCCGGGGCCTTCAAGGAGGAATAAACCTTCCCTGTAAATTTTTTAAATAAGCGGAAACATTCTAGTGTAGAATATTCATTCTAGTAGAAACTGCACGCTGTCCATTTTATAATTACCAGATTGACGCTGTTTTGAAAACCCGACAGCTTTTCCAGGACCAAAAAGAGAAGAAAAGACTCAACAATGTAACCGATGTTGTACTCAAACCCGCTTTCATTTCCGCCCCAACAGGAAGTGGAAAATCTGGAATAAATGCAATGCTACCTCTGGCATTGGAATCTAAAGCAACACTTCTCATCAATCCATCAAAACAATTGAACCAACAGCTAAAACACGAACCCGGGCCAGCACGCCGATAACAATGTTTTTTGGAAAACACTTTTGGAAGTTTTTTGCCGAATAATAGAATCCAGTTCCGATATACTCGATTCTTCTGGACTTCGAAACCTTTTTATCGTAAATGCCCAACGATTTTCGACCAATTCGAAAGCAAGCCTTGTCTATAATAACAAGAATGTTTTCGAAAATGTGGACGACTTTTCTTCGCATTTTGACTAACTAATCGTCGATGAAGCACACCATTTTTCTGCAACAACTTGGGCTGCAATAGTCAAACACTTTAGTAGAATGGTTGAAGGAATGATGCAACAAAATGTTTTCCTGACTGCTACTCCTCATCGAAACGATAACAACGGAGAAAGCAAATTTATTATGGATGATTTCAAGGATCGAACATTTCACAGGCGGAAGTTGAAGGTAATTTTTATATTTGAATTGCAAAACTACATTATTCAAAATCCTTAATTTATTTAATTTTTAGGACTAACGGTTAGCAAGTGGAATTCAGAGAGTTTGACGGAAATAATAAAGTTATTTCTGAAGAATAGTAATTGATCGAATTTTTATTGAACAGTCTTCTGTTGAATTTTTTTTTCCTTCCACAAGCCATAGTTCTGAAACGAACGAGAAACGAAGCTGCAAATGTAGTCTATAAAATATAGTCAACAAAAAGACCCAAATTTTGCAGTTGTTTTGCTTTGAGCCTGTTCCAAGCAGAAAAATTTGCGGTAGGACATTGACTTGGATTGGAGGATTTTACGACTGGACGATATCGAGTTGCCGTTACATGTGGGATTGCTTTTGAAGGTTACGATAACGGGGTCACATTGGGTGTTGTACTTACCTAAATATCTTACCTATCACATAAATTTACCTGGTGGCTTTCTAGATCGCACTATAAGTGTGGGGATAAGCAACTCGTTTTTTGGGGAAAGAAAAATGTGGGACGAGATGAACCACCTTGCCGAGCTTGATCCAGTGGATTTTGATGAGAATGTTGACTAAGTATCAGATTTTTTAATTACTCTTAAAATGCAGAGTACAACTTTGTTGCTTGTAAATTAGACAATAGTTCGTGCAAAACTTACAAAACAAAATGTGCTCTATTGTTTTGATTTTTATGAATTATGTAATCGAATTTATAGCATGATTTTTCATTCGTGTTCCTCAATTAGAAACGTAAAATTGCTCGTTTCGAATGGTATTATTTTGAAACTCAGAAGTATGAATAAAGAGGAATACCAACGTATAACGAATAGTGTAAGTTTAATAGAACATAACCATAAGTTCTAATAATCTATACTCACAATTTACAGTGAACTTATGGAGTAATAAGAATGTTTCGATGTTTTAAGAACATGTTTTCTCATAATACATTTTTTGAATTAATTATTCTTAAACGAAGTATATCGGATTGCAGTATGATGATAAAAATTTTTGTAGATAAGTTTCTAGATGACGGAACAAATTACATATTTCAACAATCACACTCACATTGTATACACCTACTTGAAGGTACTTTAGGCATTATCAGAAGCTTTTCGCGATATTGTGTATGCGAAAGCTTTCGCATGGAGCCATCAATCCAATTGTAATGGCATTGTTGGATAAATAATCATTACACAGTTACACTACGAATCGATTTGCCTTTTCATTGTTTTGGTATAATTGTTTTGTAATATAGGTAATGCGAAAGCTTTCGCACCAGGTCAACAAGGTAATTGTTTTTTTTATATTGTTAACTCAACAATCAAAAATGTTTTGCCTTGATATTATGTATCCAGGTAGGTAAGGCATGGTTAGTACACTACTGTGTTAATAAAGATGCCAAAGCTTTCGCATCGAGTCAACAATGTCATTGTTGCATTTATTATAGTAGTAATTAATTGCTAACGGCTGGGTTACTGTTTATGTGAAGTTTTAATTACTATTATGATAAATAAATGCGAAAGCTTTCGCATGATCGTGGTGTGCGTTTTCCGCAGCCTATACCAGACTGATTGCTTGCCCATGAAAAATTGTGCCGAAGGGGGATTGTGCTAAGGAGGATTCAGCCAAACGGCGGGTTCCGGATTTCGACGGGAGCATCACTCTCACTATCAAATTTATCTTAAAACTAAACTAACATATTAACTATCGCTTCGAACCTCATTATCATCAACGCACATAACGTGCTAGTACATTATTGTATTATTGCTAGTACATTATCATTATTGTACTCCTGAGGAAGAAATTGAATAAATTTCGCAAGCTTGAGCTACTAATTATTACAACATCCGTAAAGCCCGTACGATCTTTTACAAATTTATCTTTGTCAATTTCACTAAAAGTTTCATATTGCGAATCTTTATCTTAGGTTTAAACTTGTAAAACGTGTGGAATGTGGATGCGTCTTCATTATCAATCATAAAGTAACCAGATTATTCACTTTTGACAATTTTTTATGCATATTATCACAATTTTCGTTCTACTCTGAGCAAAATTATTACCTTTTTATTACTGAAAAACTACTGATATTAATCGCTCTTGATGATGTGTGAGATATGAGCAATAGTATGCGTAAAACCAGCAGCACGGAACGTTAAATTCTTTTTTGTTTATTTTTTAAGCCTTATATTATTGACTATAGTTTAATCAATGACGTAACAAGTGTTCTTGTTACGTTTTGTGCCTAAAGTATTGCGATATTTTTTGGAAGTCTATAACATTGTCAGCTTTGCAAGATTGACTCCATGCAGGAAGATTGCCTCACTGTAAGTAAGCTTTGCAGTACGACTGTAGTTTTTTCATGTTCTGTTCTGATCTCTTTGTTTCATAGCGTGGCTTGGAGTTTGGTTAGGAGTAAACAAAATAAATAAGTTTACTGAGTACATTGTAGTTAGTTCACAGGACAGAGTTGTATAGCAAATCAGTTCTTCTTTGGATTGGATGCAAAGAAGAATGTTTTGAAGATTCGTGTGGAAGAAATATTGCTTGTTTATTTTCTAAGAATTCATTAACACCATAACTATCGTTAGAACAGCACTTTGTAAATATAAACGTTCATGCATAACAAGTCCCCAAATTTTCCACCTTGCTTTAAGCCAGACTTAATTTGGGAAAACATTTAGTTTTTAAATGTACATACACCGATTACTATCTTACCCTTGCCTATATTCTTTGATGCATTTCAAACTATGGCGTATTGGAAATTCTTACACATTTGTGTCATCTTATTAATTATTTGTTGTACTTTTGTTTAAATTGCAGGCAAGGGATCCCCAGAGTTATCTTATACGTTTTCTGTAATCTTTATCCAACTATACACATTGAGCATACGTTTTAATTCAAACTCAAGCGTATTCAAAAATTTCAAGTTCATCATCATGGTTCATATCATCGTAGTGTTTATAACACATCAAACAAATATTTGATTAATATATAGAAAGTATGATGAATATCATCAAACTAAACTTATGCAAGAATTGAGGTCGCTGGTTGTTTGTTTTGGCTACCGAGATTAGCCACAGACTGGCCTGGCTTGGCTCATCAAAACATCATCGCTTCTACAATCAGCAAGATACAAAAAATATCCACAGTGTCCTTGCATCATTCGCCACTCCACTGTGGGAAAAGTCATAGACATAAGCAGAGTGATTCGTTTTGATAGTGATGATTACCGGCCTTTTGTATCACAATAGTCTTGATTTTTACAAGCATAGCATACATTTACTGTGCAAACGAGACGCACGTCGTGAAATTCATCTTGCTGTCAATTTTTAAGACCAGATAAACTCAGTCAAGTAAATTAGCACATTCATTTATCCGTAACTTATCCGACATATCCTTCGACTCGTTTAAGTGAGCTTAACAAAGATAAGGTGTTGGTTTGTAATATGCGGTTACAGTTACATGGAAAGGGTCAGTAAGCTAAAATTTTCAGTAAAATTAAACTGTAAACTGTGGAAGCACAACTAACTTGTTACGAATTGCTTCGCCACTTAGCTACTCCTAGCTTAATGGGTTTATTTTACAGCAAAATGATTTTAGAATCGTGATCAGAAGGTTTTAAAGTGTCGTTTTGTTCATTTCATTTGGCTGAGAGCTCATAGCAGACAAATAGTAAACCTTGTTAGTCGTCAACATGTACTGACGAAAATATTTTGTGTAATTTTATTGGTCGAATCGTTTTTAATAGTCGAATGTATACTTAGTCGACCATGTAAAATTAGTCGAATTTTGTCGAATGTTTTGCAGTCGTCTGTGTAGTATTTAGTCGAATGCATATTTAGTTGACTGCATAATAAGTCAAAAATGTACATTGTTATAGGTCAGTTTATCAATAAAAATGAAATTTGACAATTATAAACATGAAAAGCAAGAAGCCACTGAGCAAAATTTTTCCAAGTATTGGCCTCGATAATCTCTAAAATCCCAAATTTGGATATGTTATAGAGCAT
>JAQFXM010008660.1:0-10401 GCA_034693345.1 Entomobrya multifasciata | reverse complement strand
TGATCCCACTCCCCATCGTACATTATGACATAGGACCCTCCTACGTTTTTATCCTTCATGGATCCTCCAGTATAACAGACAATGTCTGTTAAATTGTGTGAGGGTTCTCCAAACTCTGACCAGAATTCCCGGCTTTCCACATTGATCTCGAAAATAATATCTCCGAGATCAAGATTTCTTTTGTAGTCACACGGAAGGCTGAGCTCAATGATACCTTTTGACACCTCTTCGCACAGCCCTGCGAATAATGACGTATAATAGCATTCTCTAGTGAGTGTACATGAACGATTCACGATAAGCTTAACTATTAAGTATTCATTTTCCAGTTTGCATTGCATAAATAACACTGACACAGCTATTCCCACATCCCGAATGACAGCAACATTTCTGTGGCAAAGGACAATCCGCATCTTTGTTACACTTATCAACACAGGGAAGGCATGCAATAGCCGTTTGAAACTTTGGACATGTTCCTGGTCGCATTGGTCCTATAAAATTAATTATTTTGAATGTGCTTGAATTTTTTTACTAACACAATAATTTTCATTCAGGTTTTTGTTTTCTTAATGAAACATTTAATTTTTGACAAAATTTTGAAGCATATGAAGAGGTTTATTACTTACGTGAAATTTTCCCACAACATTCTGTTGGGGTTGAAGTGTTCACTACTCTTTGATTTCCTTCTTCCACGTTCATTTCACCGAACACGAAATTGAGGGTTACGAAAACAAGAAAAAATTTAATGGCAAAAGCGCCCATTATAAATTAAATTCAGTTGTGATTTAAATACAATTCGTTGAATATTCTATTTTTCATTAAAAAAAAGCTCTAGCTAAGCCAACTGTTCTCGTGGTTAAAGTTCAAGAATTTTGTAAAAATTGACTCAAATTATGAGCTGAGTTAGAAAACTGAGCATGAATTTGAAGTAAGGACTTAATAAAGTAAGTGCAAGGTGAACTTATTGAAAACTGACAACTGGACACAGTAACATTTCAAATCAAAGATGGGTAAGGCAGACATCAGAGGGATTACATCAAGTCTCATGTTTTCAGAAGTATTATCTGAACCTAATTTCTGTAAAAGCAAGTACTGTAGACCTTTGTTTCAAATGCAACGACAAGAAAAAAATTCTAAAAAGTATTTTTGGAAAAAAAGGTTTTTTGTAGTGCTATCTAGATTATAGACTGCACTTTGTTCATGGAAAATTCCCAATGCACTCTTTGTAGGTATGTAGGTATGAATGTATGTCCAATATATAAAATATCTATTGTGAAATATAAGACGTTTTACTTACACAATCAGCTTTGTACATGCATCCATAATACAATGCAATGTTTTAATATTACTACCACGGACAACTAATAGTTCGAAATCAACAGATTATTTGTAAAAAGAATAAAATTGAAATCTTAATCGATTAAAATCTTGGTTTATTGTTTTCTTTAAGTAAAACTATATTACAAATAAGCCAAAGTAAAGTAAAAAAAAGTTTTAATCAATAAGATTAATTCAATGAATAACAGTAATTTCCACAATCTATTTTACAGCAGCAAATTTGACGGTTTCCACAATCGGTGTCTTTTTTACATGCATCAGCACAATTAGGGCACATTTGTTGGGTCTGGGCCATTGGGCATCGAATGTTTTGTGGTTGAGCTACAATTGAGTAATAAATCAAAAAATACACATCAATCATGCTACCCAATTTGTGAGTTGATCTAGTTTTGTAATATGCATGTGCATGCAATATATGATGACGGCAATCTTTGATGAACAAAAATCAAAAAAAAATTATAAACATACCAGGATCCAGAAATTGACAGCATGTGGCCTTAGTAATGTTCGACTCTTCACACGTAACCAAATTCAGAACCCCGACCGCAATTACGAGTGATAACAAAATTAATTTTAGTAAATCCATGATAAAAAGTTATGGGTATGTTTGAAACTTGAACACTACTTGTTCTTTTAAATGTTGTTGAATTTAACTTTTGTAAATCTATTGATTATTCAGAAAGAAGTAAAACAAGTGTGTTAGTATGTAAGTCTGAATAAGAACAGATTATACATTTAAGTTCCAAATATTACTAAATTTGTGAATGCCACCGAAAAATATACCGAAACTTAAAAGAAAATGCTTGTACAGCAGTGGAGAAAATATATAAATAGAAAGGTTGGTGTATTGATGTATTGTATACGTTTAAAAGATTACTCCTTACTTTATGCCACTTTCAGTGTGACTATATTGTAAAAGATATATGCACAAGTGAATAGAATTACAAACGCAATAACACTAGTTGAAGACAATATTTCATACGAACCAAATAGTTATAAATGCTTCGATGACTTTCTCCTTTGCTTGAAAACGCAATTTTTTGATCACCACATGGGTCATATAGGAGCACCAGTGCCTGCGTTAATCTCAGCTCCTGAGGTCCGCAAGCCAAAACAACATTTTGGTCGAAAAGTCGAAAAAGAATCAAAACGAGTTTGGGGTCAAATCCGAAAAAAGTTTTAACATAATCAATAATATGTTGAAACAATTACGCAATTATTACAATTGATTACTCAATCTTGAATGCAGCCAAAGACATAAAAACAATTCAATAACTTTAATGGTACAATTAATACTTTCGAACATTAAAAACATGGTTTTCATTTACAAGTTATCGACACAGATAAATCAATTTGTATCTTTATGTTATAATAATATTTACTAAGCTTTGTCAATTAAAAAATGCTGATGTACTTTGTAATACAGCCTTTTCAAATAATATTAAGAAGCGGTTGCAGATATCTTTCAATAAATACAAAAAAAGTTTCTTCTACACAAAAAGTATTTAACTGGTTTATTAGTCAATAAACTAACAAATATTTGCATGGTTAATACATGCTGCAAAAATTTGAAGTTAGAATTTTATACGAAAAGATTT
This sequence comes from Entomobrya multifasciata, assembly GCA_034693345.1. Classification (NCBI taxonomy): domain Eukaryota; kingdom Metazoa; phylum Arthropoda; class Collembola; order Entomobryomorpha; family Entomobryidae; genus Entomobrya; species Entomobrya multifasciata. The sequence continues at coordinate 7,468 of JAQFXM010008660.1, read as the reverse complement.
ATAATCCAAGAAACTATTTGCATGTTTATGATGACAGAATCTATTAAAATCTCTCATGTTTAAATAAATCTTAAATCGTTTTATTTATTGTTTTCCTGAATCTTATAGCTACCAAATCCATTTTTCAACCCATGCTTTGTTCCAATCAATTTTTGTCATAGATTTTGACATAAAAAGAGCCGTGTATTTGAGTTTGCTTTATTAATTCAAGTTCATAAAAAAATGATTATAAAAACAAAAACGTGCTCTACGAATATTACGTTTAACAATTCTATAAGATTCCCTTGTTATTATGCTACATTTATTTTTCTTAGTTTATAGTCTGTGTCAGCAATTAGAAATGTTTTAAGTGTAGACTTTAGAGTAATGAGAGAGTAATTGATACCCACGAAAAACTTGCTTGAAACTTGCAAGTCCGTAGCAGTTTGCTACATGCGTATAACTACAGCAATTATAGCATCATATGTATTACTCGTCCATAATTTCAAACAGTATTCCATGAAAAGCATAAATTACTGCTGAACTGAAGGCTACTCGTCTAAACCATAAGAACTAGTAATTTAAAATTGGTTTTGAAAAAATACATGTCTGGACATGTTGTATGAGCACTGAGCACACAAATAATGAAGCTGAAAACGCAACAAAATTGTTAATAGTTTAGGTTAGTAATCTGTACAAATAGATAGAACATTCATAACTTAGTAAATCACCACTCAAATCTTTTAAATTGCTAAATCACAGCTTTCTTAAATAATCGGGTCACGTAAGTCCATTTATTTTAATACCATCTAATAGAACTTTACCATAATTTTACTAAAGTATAGTATAACATGTACTATAAAATATAAAACAGTACTGAACTTACATCTTACCTTCATAAAGTCAAGCTTTGTTTAGTAGACTTTGGCTAACAGATTGTGAGAACGAGAAAACTCAAGTTCGACTTAAATAATAAGCTTAAGAAGTACATTAGCTACATATACTTCTCATTTCCAATTCTTTCTACATTTGTTTTTTAAATCAACCATGCTTAGTAATCGAATGTTCAAACTTATCGCCATTTATGTAAGTATAGTATCTTATTTTGGAGTAATTCCTGTGAAATGGTCTTCGAAAACCCAAACTGCCATTTCGTCACCATCGGCTAAGAAAAAATCATTGTGCATGACAATATCAATAGCAGTATGGGATCTCTTTGCAATAATCCAAATGATTCGATTTCATATTATGGGCGACTACCATCAGTTTAATATCGTACTTGCTTACGGCATGGGAGGATTTATTTCTCTTCTGCCGTTTTCTTTACTAACCTTTAGAGAACCGGAAGGATTGGCACTTATCAATAACGTATTTTTCTATCTGAAGCACATAAACAGTAATTGCTCCGTAACATTTATTCTTATTAGCTCATACATATATTGCGATTGCAACACAAGTATATTTTATGTTTTTTTCAGAAATGTACATGCCACAGCACGACCCAAACACCAGTAAATTTTCTTTTCTTCTGGAAAGCTGTTTAATTATCATTGGCTTTATTTTGGCTAGTTTCGTTCCTCTTCACTGGCTTCTAGTATTAAAATTTCCTAAGTTGCCCAATTTTTTTGGTAGTCTTTTGCCAGATGAAGGATGCCCTTTTCTCATCAATTTACTAGTTTGCTACGTTTATCCAATGTTCATGATATTAGTTATGTACCAAAACATTTGCGTATTTATAGAAGTAATGTTTTTGTATAGTGTAGTCATTGTGCCTTTCATTCTTCTTGAATTTCGTGTTGGTAGAAAACGCTCATCGTACTTTGCTTGTCATGAGCTACGAACTCCTCCGGTTCTTTGGAATGCATGGAGAACTGTACAGTTACTCCAGGGAAGAATCAATGAAATGATAGGAATGTTTATTATGCCTGCCCAAATGCTTTGTAGCAAGTTAGTTGTCATATGTGTTTACATGGTAATTAAACATTCAAATGAGCTGCCAACATCCAGGAAATTAGTATGGATCATGTGGTCGATCTTGACTGGTATATCTTGGAGTTTGATTCTACTCCTTGGTGGATACATTTACCTATTTGGAAAGAAAGTGCTGATTTCATGGAAGTATCATAAGTGGGAAGGTAGTTCCAAATACGAAATAAAAATTATGTCAAAGTTTCGGAAATCATGTATTCCAATATCGGTTGCTTACGGAAATACGTACGTAATTAAACGATTAACTGTGTTAAAATTCATTAGAGGCTTAGTGACAAGTATATTCAGAGCGCTTTTAACAATTGGAGTAAAACAATAAAGCTATATGTAAAATATCTTTTAAAATTTCGTTAGAATGCATCTAATCAAATGTTTGAAACAAATGTATTATTAATTAAAGTTAAATATACTATTAACTTTTTGTTCTAAAAAGTTAAACTAATTACCACGTTTTGTCATTACATTAATTAGTATTTCTATAAAAGAAAGCAATTTTTAACTTATAATGAATGGTATATAATTTCACAGTGGAATAGAATATACGAATGCCTAAAAAATAATTACGATAAGGAATAATCATGATTGTTATTTAAGTGCTTTTCTCTTTCTTTCTTTCTTTCAAGAGGGGATCAATTTTACCAAATTGATGGTTGACATTTTTGATCTTAAGCCGATCGACGTATGTATAACTAGCATTTTAAGGTTTACGTATTACAGAAAAATAACCCACTGCTTTTATATGAATTCTATTATTCCATGCAAGCGTAATGAAGAATGCGTAATTTCTTAGATAAAATGTATAATTTATACCCCAATTTTATCAAATTATTATCCATCTATCGAAATCGGTTGCCGAATTTATTTTCGTTTATGCTATATGGGATTACGACAATGATACCCCGGACATCAGGCTATGAAAGCATCAATATTTTAACTAGGCTTTTAACTGCAATCGTTATTAGCTTCTCTTGTAATTGCACGTGAAATTGTATGTTATACGTAAGTATCAGTGCGTAATCCATTTCTACACACTGAATATTAGCTGATGCCTTTTTATATGTATTTAATTCGTATCACTTTAAAATTGGATTTTTATTGATTTCAATAGTTGAAGAAATGATAAATTACATGAAGACAACCTCTAATCTAAAAGGATATTAAAATCTTTGTTAAACATTCACTAGAGCTTGACCTTCAATTTGACCGTAGAACTTTGCTAAAATTGAGCATGAAGAAGTGAAATTTTTGTCATTTACAAATCGAAAGTTGGTAGGGAAATGCTAAGCTGGTTTAAATTTAAAAACTTTCAACTTTTAAACTTATACGTAAAATTTCTTACCGTTAAATCTGCAGTACATTTTAAAAACCTTTAATCAATAACCCAACTACTACTACTCATAAAATGTTAAGCGATCGAATTTACGTTTTAATTGCTATATACACCCCGATTGTTGCTTACTTTGGTGTTGTTCCTGTTAGTTGGTGTAGCAAATCTCGAACTGCAGTTTCATGTAATCGGGCTTACAAAAGAACAAAGCTAAATACTTTCGTGTTGTTCGTTTGGGCGGTTTATACAATAATTCGACTGATACAATTTCAAATAACTGGCGATTACATCAATTTTAATACTGTCCTAATTTATGGGTCTGGGTGCTTCATCTGTCTGGAAACCTTTGGAATTATGTCAATGCAAGAAAACGACGCTAAAGATCTTATCAACGCCCTCTTGGCTTACCTCAACCTGATGAACAGTATATATATAATTCTTTTTTATATCGATGCATTTAATTATAAAACCTTTAATTACATTCAACATTAATGGTAATTAAATTTTTTCTTGTTTCTATAGAAATATATATGCCAAAACACAATCCAAACAATAGCAAGCTTTCATACTTCTTGGAATGCAGCGTTTTAATTATTGGGCTTGCGTTCGCTATTATGCTACTTGTAAACTGGACAATAGTATTCAAAAATCCGGAGTCCCCTAATTTGATGGGTAGCGTTATTATAAACAAAGGCTATCCAAGAGTAATCACTTTTTTATTTTGCTATATTCAACCTTGCTACATGATATTAATAATGCACTTAAACCTCTGCACTTTGGCCTGTGCCATGTTTCTCTATGGACTACTGATTGTCCCTTTCATTCTTTTGGAATTTCGTGTCGGGCGAAATCCATCGTGTTACTATGCTTGTCATGAATTGCGAAAACCACCACTTCTTTGGAATGCATGGAGAACAGTGCAAATATTCCAGTTGAAGATTAACGATTTACTTTGCCCTCTTCTTGTTCCAACGCAGTTTCTGTTTGGAAAACTGGTGGTTCTAATAGCATACATGTTAATAAAACATGGAAGTACCTTGCCACCATCCAGACGGATAATGTGGATTCTTTGGGCAACAATTGGGTGCCTTTTTTGGAGCCTTTTACTACTCATGGGAGGTTATATACATTTGTATGGAAGGAAGATACTCGATTCTTGGAAGTATCACAAGTGGGGCAACTTGACAAAGACTGAAAAGAAAGCTATGAAAAAGTTTAGAAAGTCATGTTGTCCAATGTCCATTGCACATGGTAAGACCTATGTAATTAAAAGATTGACCGTGCTCAAGTTCATCAGAGGTATCATTGCAGGTATATTTAGGGCGCTTTTAACAATTGGACTCAAGCATTAATATATCAGTTAGTATTAATCTTTATGATTATTTTTACGAATTGAACTTTTATAAGCTGGTTATGTTGCCAAAATAAACATAGAATTACTTGATTTATAATTTGTATAAAACTTGTTAGATTCTTTAACTTGCCTTAAACTTAAAATAGAAATAATATAAGTCCTGTGTTTATTCGGTGCCCGGTAAATTCATAGAGTCCAATTCGCAGACATATACTAATTCGTAGAGTCGCATACACATACATACCACTTCGCATAAAAGGGCAATTCGCAGAATGTTCAATTTCTAGAAACGGTCAATTCATAGAGTACCCTAACTCTTATACTAACCAATTTATAGAAAATGAATTCACATATTTTTTGATTATTTAATCAAATTTAACATGTAACACGTTACGTGTAACATGTTACACATGTAACACTTACTACAAGTTCATGAAACAAATTAAACAAGTAAACCTGTTGGTCAAGTTTCAGGTTTCAGGTTTGGTGGCCGGCTCCTCCAGCAATTATAATTAAAATTGGAATATTTAAACAGACTTGTTCAATTGACAAACAGACTTGTACAATTGACAAACAGACTTGTACAATTTACAAACAGACTTGATTGATTTGCTTTGACTGCTGAGTATTGACAATTGAAGAGAGTATTGTGTACGTTGGAGACTTTGGGTTAGGGTTAGAAAAAAGATGGGTTAAGGATTGAAGGACACATGTTGTGAAGGATGTCATTTATTGTAGCAACCAAAATAGTAAAGCTATTGTTGCAATTTAGTGTTTTGTTTATGGTTTATATTATGACTATTTTAATGACTTTTCTTCATGATTACCAGCATCTGTAAAACGTTTTAAATATACATATACAAATATACTACAAAAAACAAATTAAAGTACGTCTGACTATACAATAGTGTAGTAGAATTTTAGATTTCACACAATTAAAATTTCAACATGTGTCATTTATCGATTAAAATGCAATTAAGCACTACTAGATCAACTAAATCCTTTTTACGCCTAACTGGTAAATTAATTTGCTTATCGAATGCTAACTGAAATGTCTTTGTTTTTTTCATTCCTTACAAATTCCCGGTTTCTCGTTCATTGTATATGTATGTATTTCATTTGTAATTGGAATTTGTCTACTTTTTCGTATTAATGGTCCTGCAAATTGCTTTCCAAATTGAAGATCATCATTTTCACAAATGTTCAAACGTAGATCATTGCCAATTGCCACGTAATACAACAAAAACTAAATTTCATTTCATTTCTGAATAATTAGCAAAACTAGAAAAGCTAATTTAAAGTTGTGAAACCAAACCCTTAATTTGAATTGATTAAAATTTAAAGTTTAAAATAAGAAATCGATTTCAATTAGCTCACTTTTGATATTCCTTGAATTTTAATCTATATTCATTTGATTGCATCTGCAATTTGGAAACAGGTTAGAATAGAAAATCATTTTTATAATCCTGTTGTAGAACGATTATAAAAGTTAATTGCTACATAAATCGCTGTAATTACTAAAGAAAAAAACTAATACTTATTTACGATTGATCTGAGTTGACCCACTAACAGCAGTATTTACACATGTATATGTTATGTACCTCAGGCACTCGAAATGTTCACTTGTCAGTTAGTTGCCTGTTGCCTTTGCCTTACGGAGTCTCTAGAAGCCATACAATTAGAATGTTCACCATTATTGAGTAAAATTTAAAGTTGAATATAAGAAATAAATTTTAACTAGCCCAATTTTTATATTGCTTGGATGGCAGTTTAATCTTTATTCGTTAAAATTGCCTCTGCAATTTGTACAACGATTATTAAAGTTAATTGCTACATAGATTGCTATAATTTCTAAAGAAAAAAACTAATATTTATTTACGATTAATTGAGTTGACCCACTAACAAAAGTATTTACACATGCACATATAACCCCACGAACGGATAATGTTCACTAGTCGATAGATTGTTGCCTTACACAGTCTCTAGAAGCCATATAATTAGAATGTTCACGAAACGACTCCGGAAAACGTTTGACATAATGATCAGAACTGGTCTAGCTTTTGGTTCGTTTACCATCTCAGTTGATATGAAAAATCATGTATTTGTTAATATCGCAGATAAGCGAATAATCAACAGATTCAAAAGAAGCTATTCCTTTGTCTGGTTATGGCTAGCTGGTGGAGTAGCCATTTTAATCAAATACTTTCTAAAAAATGACGTCAATAGATTTAATGTGTCATTGTTATTTCTCTACGCTGCGTCCTGTACAATTGTGATTGCGACCCCGCTTCGTTGGTATCCAATTGAATTGTGTAAGAACGCCAACGGTATTCTTTTATTTTTTCGCCAATTTCAAGGTAGTATTTTCTCATTTCTGCATGACTTTTTTGAAACATTTAATGCTTATTCAATATGAACAAAATATTTATCTTTGTTTTATAAACAGAAAGGTACATACCAGGTTTCCACCCAGAAAAAGAAAAAATTGCATGGATTCTAGAAATGCTCGTTCACACCAACAATTTTATATGGTTTACCATGTTTACAATGCTTGGCATATTCTGCGCTTATGATCCACGAAGTACAATTTTTCTAGCCGATTTGATACCTGAAATGTTTTATTATTTCCCAATGGGAATTATTGTAACTTGTTTTCATTTGCGTTTACTGATTTGCTTTGCATTTAATTCAACCGTGTTGGGAGGGTTTCTGATTAGTTATCTTTTATATCTGACAACTTTATACACTGCGGAGTTAGCAATGGGAAGAAAGTCGTATAAAACTTTAGATTGCTTAAGAACCAATCTTTTAAATTTACA
>JAQFXM010008659.1:0-10404 GCA_034693345.1 Entomobrya multifasciata | reverse complement strand
CCTACAGGACAATTTTCAATAACTTCAGTAATTGGTGTGTTATATTTTATTTGGACAATGATAATGGCTGCGGATGCGAATACAATGGTAGGTAATTTAAATTGGTTCAATACAGCATATGACATTTAAGAAAGCTATTAGCAATGATGTATTTAACAGAAGTCTGTTTTCAATGCTAAATTTAATGTTAGCATATCTTACGCAGATAAATGTTTTTACTTTCAGTTAGGGGAAATAGTCAAAGTTTTACGTGTATCGAAACGTCAAGAAGGGTTTTCTAGCCATTCATTTTCCCTGAAGAAGCAACTTGTTATGTTCGAAATTGGATCGGGAAAGGTAGGATTGAGTGTTTTTGACGTGCTGGTGGTTACATATCCTTTTATTACTTCTGTAAGTGATAATTTTAGTATAACACATATATGATATTTTTATTTCGTGCTAAAAAACGTGCCCTTAAATTATTTGCATTGTTTGAATTCAATTACCAGGTAGTTCTATCCATGTTATCGAATGCTACCATTGTTATGCAATCACTTGACACATTAAAAGGATATTTTGTTCCTACTTCTTCTTAAATAAAGTTATTGTTATTTTTGAACTACGTGCGATTATTCCAATTATGTTTTGACTTTAAAATGTAAAATATGTATTGTAGTACATTTTACCCAGTTAGCAGCAAAAACTTTTCACAATACACATCATTTAGTAAAAGAAAATATACCAACTTTCCAAAGGAACCTTAAAAACTTCAATATGATTGATTAACCTGTGCAATGCCGTTGTGTATGTTTTGACTAATATCTTTCATCTTTTTCGATCGAATTCGATAGTTGGAAATGAAATAAAAGCAGATGCAATTTTTAGTAACATTCTTTGTGTTATCCATTAAAACTGATGATAAAAAGACACATTAAACAAAATATTTAACAAAAACAGCAACACTAAAAGTTCCAATAAAACATTTTGATTTAATTCACACGTACCGGAATTCTACCAGCATTTGGCTACTTAATTAGCGTTTATGTAAATTATCAGACTGATCTGCAATATTTCAAACTTTCTAATCACAATTTTAAGTATACGAGTTAAACTATTTTATAAATTAATTAAAAGACGAAGACATTAATTTTTCCATGTTCATCACAATAAATATATGTTTAGACTCAAATATTTATCATCTAGTAGAATTGCGGATTGTGGCGAAAATGCGGCCACTGCTGAAAATGCGGTCGCTGTCCAAAATGTGATCGCTGTCCAAAATGTGGCCGCTGACCAAAAGGCGACCGATGTGCAAAATGTGGTCGTTGCCCGAAATGTGGCCGCTGCTGGAAATACGTTCCCTGATTCGGCTGAGATTGAAATCGATTACCAATTTCCCTTACACTATTTCCTTGTACATTTCCCACTGAAGATCCCCATCTATTCAAAATCATGTCCGCAGCTTTCTCCGCAATTCCATAGACACCAGCATGGGGATTAGCGTTAGTTATGAATGGCATTACAGAAGCGTCCACAACTCTCAAACCATCAATTCCAATGACCTGCAGCTCAGTGTCAACAACTGCGGAAGGGTCTGTCGTTCTTCCCATTTTGTTAGTACCGGCGGGATGACATCCTCCCTGTGACGTTTGATGAATGTAACATACCCAATATTGTTGAGATTTAACTGGATATTGCCTGCAGCCGGGTATATCAGTTGGTGCATACCGAGCAGCTAAAGATTTGTATGCTTGTGTATTCTCATAAATTTTGAGGGTTTCTGCTATGCCTGTAAATTAAGTCAATTAAAGACAATTATGGAATAGTTAAATTGAGTTTCAATAAAGTTGTTATTGAGCTTACCATCAAGAAACATTTGCAAATCTCTGGAATCCGTAAGATAACCCATATCCAAAATTGGATTTCCAAAGATGGGATCCGTCGTATTAATTTTGATGCTTCCCCGACTCTTTGGCCGTCCCAGAAAGATGGAAGATGACATTAGTATTTCCCCTTCTGTGACATTTATGGTAGTATGAAGATTGTAAGCGCCCAAGTATGGCTCAGTACTGTGGCTCATGCCAAGCTGTAAATCAGGCCAATCAGGATTTCCTTCCCTTTTTGTTACCGAAGTAGATATCATAGCTTGACCCGTAGCCCCTCTAGTACTGGAAAAGGGTCCGTCGCCGAAAGTGTTGAAAAACTGCAAATTTCGCTCGTTTAAATCCCTTTGCCCATTCATTACTACGGAAGCATTGTTTATAATGAAATTTAGATTGATGGCTGCATGATCGTGGTAATTAAGACCAACAGGGAGTTCCTTAAAAATCGGGATATTTGCTGCAGAAAGGGCTTCCCGTGGACCGATTCCGGAACGTTGGAGTAAAAGAGGAGAGTTAAATGTTCCGGCGCAAATGATAACTTCTTTTGTGGCGTAAGCGATGTTGGTATTGCTGCTTTGGTTGGTACTGTTGGAAATGAAGCGGACCCCAACTGCTTTGTTTCCTGTAAATAGCTGTTTAAAATATATCATATTTCAATATACAAAAAATAAGTAGTTCATGCACGAATGTACCAAAATAATAAAGTGATTAGCGGTTGAGCAATTTGCACAACTGTTGAGGTTACATAAACACGATTGGGGTAACGTGAGACACAATTGCGTGAACGTCTTCATTTAAGCAGAGTTGTGTTAATATTTATATTTAAAATGTAGCTTTTCCTGTTTATTAATTAATTTAAAATGTGTTAAGTAATTAGGATTTACAATTTCTGTTGCAGTTGTATTCATCAAGATTTGCAGGTTTGGTTGATTCAAAATGGGAGTAAGGTAACCCAGATAGGAGCTGGATCTTCTGCCATTTCTTTTGGCAAACTCGACGGGATGGAAGCCTTAAATTCACATTGATTGTCAAATTTAATTTTAAAATATAAATACAGTGAACACTGCTTGCTGCCAAAGACATAAGAATTCGCAGTACAGTACCCATTTTTTGAGGTCCATTTGGATATCCAATTGGATAACCTAGCTCTTTGGCAGCTGCAAACCAATAATTCAAACCTGGAGAGTAGCGTGGACGACTAACAGTAACTGGGCCGTCATAACCGTGTTGATCTGAAGGAAAATCTCCTTGGTAATTTTCCACTCGTTTAAAATACTTCAACATGTTATCATACTTCCAGCTATCGTCTCCAGTCGCCAATGCCCAGTTATCATAGTCACGTGGGTGACCTCTATTAAACCACATGAAGTTTAGGGATGTAGTACCACCCAGCATTTTACCAGCGGTAACTGACACTGTCTGTACAGATAAAACATAAAATTATGTAAACATTCATTTTTTCATATTATTAATATATTTTACGCAAGAAACTAACCCCATTTCTATATAACGCGGCATTTTGTTGGGGAATCGACTGATAGCCAAAAGTAACGTCCCGGTCGCCTAAAAAATTGGGTGCGTTTGCAGGAATATCATGACCTGGTTTTGGCAGTCCACCAGCTTCTATAACGAGCACTTTGAATCTTCCATTTTCTGCTAGTCGTCTTGCTACTGCGCCACCACCAGCTCCAGAACCGACTAAATATTAAAATTAAAATTAGTTTAATTTTTAATGAACAGCTTAATTAAAACAAATTGTTTGATTTAATTACCAACAATGAAATCGTAAGCTGATGACTTTGACTGGGCAACTAATCCTGGCACCAGAACTACAAAAGTTAGTAGGATACCGTACGAATTCGTCATCAGTTTCGCCATGATTGGTTTGCTGTGTTGAAAATTCTCAGTTTTTTCAAAAATTATCGGAAACCTGCTACTGAACAGCGTCAATTTTTTCCAGGTTTACATGATGATGATAATTATGAGAATGATGTGCCATTTTGCCTTTTCTTTCAAAGTAGACAGAACCCTCTCTTAACTTGTCTATGAATAATTTATAGCCTCTACTTTAATTTGGAATACAAAGGGTCGAAGGTCAAAAATAGGATTGACCATTGATAACAATAATTAAGTTAACGAAGCGCTCCTCTTTATATTGCATTTAGTTTAATTTACATGTTTCGTAGAAATTAATTACTTTTTATGTATGATCGACTTGATGCAATTGATCTTAATCTATTTATCTATCAAGATCATTTCTAGATTAAAACTAGACAAAAATATATTGATGATCAATATTTAAGGTTATGTTCATATAAAACGTAAAGTGAGTACAGAATATTAAAATATTTTATAGCATAGCATTAAACAGTAAAACATCTTTTTTGTGAGCGTTGAAGCATAAAAAATGTGTGTTTGATAGGATTGTTTGCAAAGTTAAACAATGCATTTATTGGAAGTACATTGCATCGTATGTATTCATTATTGGGATAAGAATGTAAAATGTTTAAAAGCGGATATGGTACCTGGTTGAAATAGAGTTGCATCTGAACATCATGATATTGATTTTTTATGACTTACAAGGAACACTACTTTAGTGTGAGTTGCATGGAAGAAAACGAAATGTCGATTCCAGGACAATTTTGAGCGTAGATTGCGATTTTGAAAACAATTTGCTGTAAAACTAACATCTAGGTGCTCCTTTGTTACCTAGCTTACACCAGTTCTGCATAGGTTTTCTTTATAACAGGCATATTCAAACCATATAGACACTCGAATGTAATTCTATATTCGCTTGTTGATTAAAATTTACTCCAAGGGACATTGCATTTGCTTATTTAGGCCTAAATTTTCTTGTTTGATGCATGTAATTCACCGAAAAACAAAAGAAGCTACGGACGTCGTTTAAATATGCGAGTATGTATAACGATAATGCAAAAGCAGGATATTATTTTTACAGCAAAATGTTTTCAAAATCGTAATCTACGCTAAAAATTGTACTAGAATCGAGATTTCGTTTTGCTCCATGCAACTCACACTAAAGTAGTGTTCCTTGTCAGTCGTATAAACATTATTTTGACGAATTGTTAATAACAATTTTGGATCTAAATAGTTTACGTGATTCATGGTTGCACAATAAGTCTAAATTTGCACATATATTTAACCTAGTTCTCTACAGTTGTGTGTTTTCAATTATTCATTCAATTTAAGATTTGGCCTATCTATGCTAGATTTAAATAACTGATACAATTATAAAATAGTTTTTGGTACGTCGCGATAAGCCAACAAGATTTGTCAAACATAACCAAATTAAAACCTTTGAGAATACATATCTCATAATTAATTTTGCGAAGGGTGCATGTGCCTGGGAAATAATTGTGACATTTTTAAACAGCTCCCACCACTTTTATTAGAGATTCAAACTCTATGCCATAAGTTTAAGGGTAAGTATGTTATGTAAGCATAGTTTACAAAAAAACTGAATGACATAACCCAAATGATTTAATATTTATTGCAATATTTTTGCCTACTACATGTACAATTTTAGGAACGTTTTAATAAATTTTGTAACCTTTTAAGTATAATTTAAAACCAAAACGTGTACACTATTTAAAAAATTTAAGTTTGATTACAAAACGAAGTAAAATTATACTGTACTGCGGAACTCTTGTATAAAAAGTGTTTTTTTTATTTTATTTCAAGTTATACCTGCTTGTATAATTCCACTAAACCTAGGAATGCAGGTATCCGGATGTTGTAATTGTTTGCTGAACTTGGCTGCGATAAACTCTAGTTCTTTTGGCAGGATAAATAAAAGCGCATGCAGTTCAACATCAGTTTAGAAGTACAAGTAGATAAACTTTACCCAATTAGGAACAATTAGGTTTTTGCCCCGTATAGTTAAGTAAACCCCATAATTCAGTTGCGTGCATATTAAAGACCAGCGCAAAGCTTGAAATAGCAGTAATGGCCATGAAGAGAAAAACATTTTTGATTTTCAAAAACATGTGTAGCTTAATGTACTCTTACAGTAGCTTTAAAATTTTAGGATGATTAATTCGTAGATGCCTTCATAGAATTCGTGTCTTCCTCGAGGAAAGTCATGTCTTTTATTAATGCTTTTTATTTCCAAAAATCAGAAGTATAATCTGGTTTATCTAGATTTATGGGTTTGTATTCGTGTATCTTTACAACACAACTATCCTTTTATCATAACCAAATTAAGTTTACCGACGACACATAATTTCTATGTTCTATCAATGTCCCGTAAACATGTCTATGAGGATTTTGTAACTTTAAGATAGTTTATAATAAAACATTACCAAACAATTCTCAACCACGTTGTTTGCAGTTAATATTAATTATCATGATAACAAATACACATTGTTTTACATAAACCAGTTTCTAGATAATCTGATTTATAGAGAGATATTTTTAAGCATATAACATATTTTTTGTGGAAATGGTCTTTATAACAGTATTCATTCTACGTAATAGATAAAGTGTATTTTTTATGATGACCGGCCATCAAAAATTTCGATCTCACGGATCCGAGGTATTTTTAACTAACATTGTTAGTACACATTAGAAAGTAGCTTTGGCAAAATTTGATCCTCGGATGTGGCATATAGTAGACGCATGAGGCAGGAATGCCGCTGCACCCAATAAAATCTCGATTTTTTCAAAATAAAATTTTTGAAAACCAATTTTTCCAAAAAAGCGTCTACAACGAATGGCACAATTCTATACTTTAAGTTACGTAGCATCAAATTTATTACTCCTTACATATACCTAATTCGTTGCTGGTTGCCATGGGCGGTCAAAATTCAATTTTTCAAACGAGTTCGAAAAACTCTAATATATAGAGACCATTGTGGACCATAGCCATGGTATGTGAATGCAAAAAACTGGACCAAAAAGTATTGAAATAGACCAGAGTTTTGGCAGTTTATCTAAATTGGCAATATTGGAATTTCGGGACACCCAACATTTGAAAAGTGATATCTTCGTTTATAAATAACAATGATATGCGACATGCATATCAATGTGAAGCTGAGAGTTTGGCCTTTTAAACAAGGTATCACATTTTGTCAACGAGTCCCATATGTGCTCCAGGCGGACCGCACATAAATTTGTACTAAAGCCAATTATACTAAAGCGATAAGTGCTTTTGTCACCGGTGGAAAATTTATTGCAAATAGGGTTATTTTCATGAAAAATCTTAAAACTCAGAAAACTATCAAAATAATTCTTTTCAACAAATAGAAGTTCAAAGCAAGAACAGTGCAACTATGTTTAACGTGTTTTTACTAATAATTAGTATTGCATTGCTAGTATAAGCTATTGCATTCATATGCTTAGAAAACAAGGTTATTGGTAGACGCAAGCCAATTTTCAAGAATTTGTTTTGGTAGAATTTTTATGTAGGATGGGTGTAGCGATTAAAACTAGTTCACGATTATGGCTCCGAAATGGATTCAAATAGAGATTTGATAAAAATGGAAAGCAGATCAGAGTACATCGATGTTGCCGCTTATACAAAAGATACATGCAAAATGCTGTCCTGGAAGAAATATACTGCAAGAAATATATTATTGCATGTTGGATACCTCTCAACACTGTTTCGATTTTAGGTGGCCTGCTTCCATGACAGCAGTTAATATGCTTATTTGTATAAGAGACAACTTCGAATCACTCTGGTGCAAATAAGTCATAAACTTGTAATTGTAATATTTGTTTATCACTTATTAGTTTTTTAGAGTTTATTACCCATATTTACACACACCGATATAAATTTCAAAAGAAAATATTAACTACCTAGTTTTAGATCATTCATTGATTTTCAACCCATTCCAGCAGTATGATGGGCTAAACCGAAACGATGAAATTAAATAGTTTTTAAACGTATGTATGTACCATCCAAAATGATCCGAACACAATTTTTGTCCAGTGAAGTTCCACAATAGTGGTTTTTGAAATTTCCTGTAAACATGTGTAAAATTAACGACGTTTGTTTGTATTACATTGAAGAAACTAAATCAAAAAAAAATGGTTTTCATTTTATTTCCTCTTTTATTTGAAGCAATAAATTAATGCATGGAAAACAAATATGTTGGTGACTATTACGACTTATGTTTATTGTTAACCATACCACATAGTGATTATTACTTGTGAACCTGTGGGTGAGATTGGGCTGATTTTATTAAGTTTGAACTGAGTAAACATCAAATATTGTATTTGGGAATTAGCCATACATTCATTGATACGTTTTTAGAATTTCACGTCATTCAGGGAAAAACAACACTATCCACATTCAACATAATTAAAGATGCTAAATTGTTTAATATAAGATGCAGACTCTCTAAAACCGTACATCTGGATACTTCGAAATACTGACCACAATTGACTTTAATACTAGGCGTAGCCTTCCAAACTTTTTTACTGAACCCATTTTCTGTTCTCTGTCGACTTTTTCTCACAATGTCATGTGACACTTCATGTGCCTGGAAACATGCCTCAATATATACAAATGCACCAACGGCAGTTTGATTACCCGTTACAAGAAGGCTAAACCAAATTAAATAGGGTATTCGTCCAAAAGCTACTATGCTCACCCAAAATAGCAATATAGCAACAAATTGGCAGAACGTCATGTACATGCAGTAGAACAATTGAAAAAATGTATTTAGCAATGTATGACACAATCTTAGCTGACAGTAGATTCGGCTCGTTGCTAAATAGGAGATGTCACTAGTTTTAGACAACAATAGTGTCAAAATGTGATCATAAGTGTGGACACGACAACAATCCAAAATTATTACAAAAGCAAAGTACCTTATTGTTATGCATACAAACAAAAATATTGTTAAAACACTTCTGATTAGTCCTTGCATTATGAAAAATGTAAGAGAGTTGTCACACCAATTTTGAAAATCGTATGGACCCAAAAGATATTGAAACATGAAATATGTTGGATCGATATTGAAATAACAAATTGTAAGAGCAAACGGAGGGTGAAGATGTAACAAGCTGTAAACAGCTTGTGCGGTTAAAAGAAATTTTATACATCTTTGCATCAGATGTTTGCTTTGTTCAGGATCTAAATTTGAGTCCATCACGTAAACTGTAATTTAGACAACATGATTGGTAATTTATTTAAAAAATCTTATGGGGTTATGACAACATTATATGTTTAAATCATGGTAAAATCTGGTTTACTTATGCTTACCCCTGTCAAGACGGTTTTTCAAATGGACTAAAGCATTGAACGTCACTTCCAACTGCTTACCTTGCTTTCGTAATTGATAATTCAGTAGCGAGCATCCAAAACAGGACACCATTGCTGCCAAGTATAAAGTTATGTGAACCCAATTTAGATGCGAATATATTAAAGGATGTAACAAAGTGAATGGAATTACAAATGTTCCATAAATCAAGAGAAATGTAACTTCTACAAAGTCATAAAATGTTATCTTGGAACTGGCTTTGTAAACTAAAGTTGATTTATTTGTAAAGGATAGGGGCAAATTGTGCCATAGTCTTTGGAAAACCTGACAATATATAAATGCCACTCCTTGCGGGGAATGGAAGTAGCGTTTTAAATAGTACAGGAAACAGATGATAGCATTGCTATAACGATGGTTAATTTTAGTAGTCATTTTGGGAATTATGGAGGTTTGGAAAAGCCGAGACGCCTATAAGTTTGCTAGAGAACTGATTTCAATAGAATTCCATTAGTAAAATACTTTTCAATTTCTATTAACTTAATAAAATATCGTATCAATTATTATTTTCAGAACAATGTAGAAAAACATGTTATTTTATATACTAGTTTGACTTCATGGTACCTGTGACATATATATATTCTTATAACAGTATTAAAAATTTAGATGAACATTTTGTGTAAGCACACGTGTTTTTATGTTGTGAGGTTTTCTAATTTATTTTCTTCAATACTATTTTTAAAGTAAAACCTTATGTTAAAGCAAGTAAAATTTTGCAATAACAAGTTATAAAGGTAGTTTGTGTAAGGTGAGCTTGTAAGAATGCTTTTTAAAGCAACTAAAAGTAGGTTTGTATAAAATAGGAACAACCTGACAATATATAAATGCCACTCCTTGTGGGGAATCAAAATATCGTAGTAAATAGTACAGGGAACAGATGATACCATTATTGCAACGAATGTTTATTTCAATAGCTATGTTGGAAATTATTGAGGTTTGGAAAAGCTGTTACGCCTACAAGTTTGCTAGAGGACTGATTTAAATTGAAATGCTTCAGTAAAATACTTTTTTTGTATTAAGATTAATAAAATATATTTCGATTTTTTTAAATGTGAAAAACATGTTATTTTAAATATTGGTTTCACTTCATGGTACCTGTGACATATATTCTACTTGTTGAGAATGGGATGATTTCGAAACATGACTGATGAAATTGTTAAATTGATTTCTTTTAAAAAAACACCCACTCTCATGAGAGACAGAAGATTCCAGTTTATGTTCGTATCACGGGACAAAAAGTTAATTTAGATGCAGTAAAT
>JAQFXM010008658.1:0-10405 GCA_034693345.1 Entomobrya multifasciata | reverse complement strand
GGACGAGCCGGGCCAGAAGACCAAAATTAGTGGCTTAAAAGAGTTTGGCTTAAGGGAGTTTGGGAAGGTGAGCCAATCATTATTTTTACTTATTTAATTGGTAGAATGTTGCAAATGTACATGCATCTTGCACAATTAACACCATGTTACAAATTTTGTATATTATGTGTACAATATGTAAGATGTAAGAGGAGATAATGAAAATCGAAACTTGTTAGAACTGTGAATGTTTACTTTCGTAGAAGGTTTTTATTAAAATAAATGGTTGTAGGTTACATATCTAGAACATTAAACATGTTTGTGCAGCTGTAACTTTTTTCGGGCAGGCAACAAGAACATGTAAAAGTTAGCTTATAAAATTACTACTTTTCTTGACACCTTTGTTCAAATTTGACTTACTATTTTTCTCAATAAGTAAACAGGAACAAAAATTACAAATTATTTCAATGAAAACGAAGTTCTGCTGACTTTTATTTCTCAGATTATGGCCATCTCGAATATTTTTTCTCTGTGAAATATATGTCTAGAGTCTAGATTCTAGATTAGTTGCATGAATCAAATTCATGCATTTGTATTAAGGTCGTATTTGGTAAAAATACCCATGTTTCAGTTTTTTACATTTTTTAAGCTACATGGCTCTATAAACACATAAGATATTCAACTTGAAACAAATAACAACACCTATAGGTTTAGTACTAAATATGTACACATGATATAAAAGTGCCGCAAGGCAGTTACAGAAGAGCATCTGCACGAAGTGAAAAGTGTAAATGGGAAAATACATGGGAAACTTTATGGTGAAATGAAAATGAAGTATTAAAGTAAAGAGTAATTATGCTGATTCGATCTGAGTATCTTTGAATTTCAAGTTTCAAAATTAAAATCTGCTAATTATACAAAAGTTTCGACAAATTACATCCAAATACATAAAATTTCAAGTATGAAGTATAGAGTAAAAAATTTGTTTCAAAAATGAAAAAAATCTGTAAGATATCCGGTAATTAAAACGAATTATTTTTGTGAGGTATGTATATTTATTAGAAAACACCTGCGGTAAATTCGCAATATAAACCAGTCTAATTTCAGACATCTATGTACATATCTGCCATTTTATAAAAGTATTTACACAGGTATTAGGTATAGTTGACAGTGTACGCAGAAAGAAATGTAAAAGTAATAAAAAAAGAAATGCAGCCTAAAATTGAAAGTGATCTATGTAGACTCGAAACGTGTTTTAAATTACAATGTTTTTGTCAAAATGATTGCTTCATTTGCCTTGCGGAACTGGAAAACTGGTGGTTTATGGTTTTTGTATGTGGCCAAACAACACCATGCTACATTGTAGTTGAAATTGAACGAAATTGAAGTGTTTTTGAATGAGAGAAAGCGAAATAAAGAAATCTTACAGAACAGAACTTGCACATTTATGGCATGTAACATTTTGTTGTAAAATTTTCTGTGTGAGTTTTAACTGTTTTGTCTGTCTCTGACTGACTGGATACAACTATCAACAAAACATGCATGCTATATGGAAGTAATAGAGTTTTGTTGTATCCCAGAGGTGAAATTTAGAGCTTGCATTTTCCTCTGTGTAATATTTTGCTGTGAATAAACCACATTTCCGAAAACCGTTGTTACCTGTCTCTCTCATACATACTTCATGAGTTGGACTGACTCTGACTCGTGCTGCGGTTTTCTATTGCATGACCAACAACGGTTCAGAACAAATGCCACTGCAACACCAGCAGTATCCCTGACACATTGACATATGACAGAGTCACGAAGAGTTTTATATTTTACCAACAAGAGAAAATTGTTTAGGAAGGTTTGTAATATTCATTTCTGCGATCTCTCGTGGCTGACTTACATAAACGATCTCTAGGAAATTGTTTTAAAATATTTAGCGGCAAGTGTCCACGTCCACCTCTTTCATTCTCACCACCAACACAAAAGTAATTTTACAACTCCTGAGGTACGCCATTTTACTAGCAACATAAGTATTTTAGATAATACACATGTTCCCTGTTTCATTTGAAAGGTATACACATATAGCATGTTACATTTAATGGTTGGCTAGGCTCGGCAGAAAGTGTGCATAATGGGTGGTTGGGTCCTTCAAAATTTTGAAGAAATCTTACAAGAGAGGAATCTGAAATGACATTTTACAATCAAGGAAGAAAATGATGAGGAAAGGGCAAAGTGTGATGCTCTACTTTCTCATTTAAATTTAAGTCTACATTTGATAATCCATGCTAATAAATATTTTTACTTTGTTTTGTCTTTACAGAAAGTAATTAAGGAGATGAATCGATTAGGGATGGTTGTCGACCTTTCTCACGTCTCGGTTCAAACTATGAAAGACGCACTAAACGCGAGTAGAGCTCCAGTAAGTTACTCTCTATCTTGATATTCCAATCTCGCATTTTCTTATGAAGCAATATAATTACTAACTGGAAATACAAATATATCCTTCTCTGTTATTCCCAGGTTATCTTCTCTCACTCATCTGCTCATTCAATTTGCAATTCAACAAGAAATGTGCCTGACGATATTTTACGTTCGTTGGTAAGTTCCTCATATTATATAATGCACAAGACACAACATCTATTTTAAGACTTTTTATTAATTCCCACAGACCTTGCAAATACAAACACGGCTTATGTATTGTGTGTTTCATGTATCCTTTTGATCATATGCATATAACTTGCTGTATATTTTCACATTTTCTAGGTTTCAAATATAAAATAGCTTGTTTATCTTTTTTTCTTTATTTATACGATGGTTTCTCCTTTGCCTCAGTAAAACAGCAGCACATAACATGGTTCAGCTTTGTTTGTTCTCCCGTCATTTCAGCTTCTCTTGTTGTATTACACCCTAATCCAAGAAGACGGTTGATGATGGTTTTATTGATGAAAAGAATCAGAAAACCGTCATAATTTGTTCTTTTCAAAAATGAAATATATACGTACACACAGAAAGATAAGCTTGTACTGCAGGTTCTACATTTGAACTTAAACAATAACATAGAAAGCATAGATGCAATCAACGAAGACAATGCACAGAAATATAGGAAACCTAACCAACCACGAGACGCGGCAAAATAAATGGGGATGGAGGGTTGTATGAGGAAGCAGTACAACACAATTTCGACAACATTGTGAACACAAAGGGACATCTTTAAAAGCATGTATGTATACTTTCTAAACAAGGGAACACACACCAACCAACCACCACCGCCGCTGCCGATTTAACTTACACACATTTCTCTTTTAGTGCACAAAAGTCTACATTTCCGTTGTTGGTGTACAACACATATCATGTAAGAGTGGATCCTTGTCTTGTTTACACAAGATGTCGAAATGGTGGTGTGGCAGCTCTTAGTTGTGTTCTTCGGTTTTGTTAGTAGTACACATACATATATAGCTGGTTGCGAAAACAAATTGATTTGAGTGAGCTACTATGTATTCCACCACTGGCACCACCGGTCGTTCTAACACAATTCAATCTAATGTAATGAATTTAATCCAATTGAATTGGGTTCTTGAATTGAACAAGAGGAGCAAGCTGAAGGAGTATAAATTGTGAGTTCGTGTTTGGTAACAAGAGAGAAACCTATCACATCACATCTTCTCCTATTAAAACAACACACTTTACACTTCTATGTATATGTAATAGCAATAGAGAAGAAAGCGGATCGAGATCACAGATGTAATAGATACACACAAAGAGAATGATCACTTTTGTACCGGAAGAATTCCAAGAACGGGCTAACCGCATATTATAATGTGCTTTGTTCGATTCGATAGTACACCAGTTGTTCAAGAAGATGCGCATACAACATATGCCATGTTGAAAAAAATAATGTGTTTTGTTAGCAAATTTTGAACTCGGTGAAGGCGAAGGCGAATACACATACACACAAATAGAGAAGAACACATTTATTTGTCTTCGTCAAATATTGAGTTTTATTTCACTCACTTTCTCCCACACGCTGGTATATTATGCATGAATGATCGAAGAAATAAATGAATTTTGGGAAGGTGATGTGATGTGGTAGTGTGGCGGTGTGAGTTGAGGTGTGTTAGTAAAAAAAGGCGGATGACGGCGGATGTTTAATGTAGTTTTCTCCCGAGTAATGCGCCCATTTTCTTGTAGGGTTATAAAAGCGGTGAAATTGAAAAAAGAAAGGTAAACCAAGGAGCTAAGTTAAAGAAAACACCCACAGCCACCAACCCAATCCACTTGTTTCTTTTCTTATCACAGCTTAAACTAACACACTGTGTCGTACAGTACAGTGAGTTTTTCATCTGTTGTTTCCACAAGACATTCTTGAACCAAGAAACCCTATTACTACCACCACCATGTATTCTGTTTAAAGATGCTTTTAGCTATAGTGGTGGTGCTGGGGGTTAAAAAGTAAGGTGGCAAACAAGGAACATCGTTTATATCTTCTTCCTATCTACGTCTTCTATTTAGTTAAATCTTTTGTTTCCTTTTCCATTCAGGGTTTTACTTTGAAACCACTAATAAAATCATAATAGAAAAAAAGATGCAAAAAAGCAACACTTCTACAACCCACGTAGTAGCAGTGTGGATTTCAATAAAACCAGGAAAAAAATGACGGAATAGCTTTTCTCTCGTTTTCTTGCTACTTTCTTTCTTTTTCGCTCTTGCTAGTTTCGCATAAAATTCTATAGAGTTCGGCTGCCATTTTCTACTTACCGGCCTACCTCATCCGGCAAGCCGATTGCTTTCTCTGGTTTAATACACCTAAACAATACAACTTTCAAATAAGCGAAAAACAAGGTCTATGTACGAGGTTACATGATATAACCCGATTTTTCTTGGACATCTCTTTAAGCAAAAATAAACTTTCATGTTTTGCCATTTGGCCCTGGTAATCATAAAAACACCGAAAATGTTCTTCTTGATGCTACTAGAACGGAAAAAAATAAAATGCAAGTTGTGTTGAAGGAAAAAGCACTTTTCCTCTTGTTACTTCTCAAGACTTACTTCTTCGTTTTTACATAAGAGGCTATAAGTAAATAAAGCTTAGGAAATAGCTCACATGAAATCATACGAATTCCATTTTACAAAAGGTACAAAAGGTATGTATATGATACGCATAACTATAACTTCTATCATGTATAATAGTAGTAATTTTGGTGATGCATGCACAATGTATGCACATAACACACAAAAGCTTAAGTGTACTTCCGTGAACACATAAATACACAACAACAACGCATCATATAGAGCATACATAAATGCGTTGGATAGATATGGATGGATAAAAATCTAAATGATCTAACTCATGGAATGAAATTGGAAATAGAGCACCGCGAGTGACTGAATGGTTTGTGTTGTGGAAACTGCAGACAGGGAACCACAAGGGAGATGCATGTCCCCATTTTCCCGTTAACTTGATTTTATCCTGATGGCAGCGGCGTTTGCTGTTGCGTTTTTTTATGGAAGAGTGAAAGCGAGCATAGTGAATGTAATAAGTGGACAAGTACAATACAAGCAAAAGAAGAGAAAACCAAATATTGATGTTGGTTTGAGTCTCTGTGAGTCAGTGTGTTAGTTACAGCTGAATGAGTTTCTTGATGGAAATCTTGTGGGTAGCATGATAACAATCAAGAAACTCGGGCGAATGGTATTCCTGAAGTATAAAAAGCTTATTCGAAGTAAAAAGGCTATGTAATAATATTTCCTTTAACCTTTATACTTTTCGCTGTTGTCCTGCTGAGAGTTTGGGAACAAGAAACGGAGACAACAAAATTACTTAAACTTACACGCTACATAGGCTACACTTTTACTTTTTCCTTATCTTTAGAAACTTGTCGCGGTAAAGATCTCATCTGCTTTTACAATATCAATATGCTTGCATTTTTACTTCGAAAGCCTTGTGGGTCCTTTAATTTTAAACATATACCCATTCAATATAATAATTTTACTCTAGGGGAAAAATATTTTAAATTGGCTAACGCTAAACATCTTTGCAGTGCTTAACCTGTCTGTCTGTATTTTCAGAAATATACTCAGCTTGGTTTACATTCTCGCCTAAAAGCTTATGCTTTATGATATATATTTTAATAGAATCCCTGCTTTGAGTTTGGCGTTTGTTTACTAGCCAAGGTTATTGTTTTCACGTGGCTGGCTGTCAGAAAGTAATAGCTTATTACACACAAAAATGTAATTTACATACCTTTCCTTTCCATATCATTTTTAAAACTATTTCTTTCTCTTTATATAGCCGTAAGTTCAAGCATTCTAAAGAATGAAATCGTCCTTCTTTACTGTGAATAACTACATAAAGCGATTCATCCAAATTATTCAAACTATATTATTATAGCTACATACATATATGCAATATATGTCGCCATTATAAAATGTCTCATCAAGATTTCGTTTTCTTTTCAGAGTATAAATGGGGGTCTAGTGATGGTAAACTTCTACAATTATTTTATCACCTGTAATGAGTCTGCGAGCATCATGGACGTAATTGGTAAGAAATTAAATCAATCAGTGAAACTTTTTAATTTATGTAATAAATGATAGTTATTCTTTAAAACTAATATGTAATTCAAAAGAAAACGATGCATGAACGAACGAATTTGATTTGATGAAAAGAATGAGTTTTTTCAAAGAAAATGGTACCGAATGAACTTGGAACTTAAGTCTGCAGAAAATTGAACAGAATTTTGATTAAAGAAATCAAAAAGTACCTTTTTTGTCTAATGTTGGTTCTTTTCAAGAATGTTGAACAGAACAAAAAAAACTATTGGTGAACAACGAGCACACTCAAACAGTGCGCAAATTAAACTTAGTTTAAAATGATAAATGTATTTCGCCCAATTTTCACACCTTCAGAACTCCAGCTCAAACAGTAATGGTTATATATTGTTCTTTTGTCAAAAGAGGAAAATTTTTGTTGACTGAGTACTTGTGCTTGAACAAAAGTTTTGCTTCTGTTACGCATGGTAGAGTTTTCTTCCTACCTCAAACAACAAGCTTTACCTTTTTTAACATTCAGTTCACATACCAATTCCCACATCCTTTTTTCTATTCACGTGTTTGTGTTTGCCACTTACTGACATATCTAGTTCGTTTGTCATAATGTACCAAATGTTCATAACCACTTTTCCCTCATATTCTGACTTTCATCATGTCATGAAGCATCCCTCAGGTGAAGACTTAGTTTGTGATGTGTGCACATACATGTTTGCTTATATACGCGTTCTACCAGTCGAGTCAGTCAACAAAAAATGCGTGCCGCGACACATAAGTAAGTACCAAACTGAAGCGGTTCAAAAGATACGCTTGAGAAGAAAGTTGAATACTATTACAATGGGTAGGTTGCGGTTGTGAATGAAAATCGAGGATTTTGACAACTCTTTGAAAATGTGCACGGCGAACACAATGCATATAAGTTTATTATATCAAGTTGTTCCTACTTTCTATACACATACATTGAAAAACAGACCATGAGTCAACTTTGCCAGGCCGTTTAATGCTGGACGTGTTATTTCCACTAGTTTTATTGTACTTCGGTTTTTCTCAAAGTACACATATATTTACCACTACCAATTTTATATCATTTCTTTTTAACGAAATGCCAACTTTCGAACTATTTTCTTGACTTAAAACGTGAAAAACTGAATTATACCTTAAGAGGCAAAAGCAGAAAAGACGTTCAAAAATGTATTGATCGGTAAACAATTGATATCTTTGAGAACGGAACAGCGTTAATGGCTCTGCTATTTAATCTAAAATGACATTTCATCAAGACCTTTTTGTTAAAAGTTGTCTTGATTTAAAGTTAAATGGCAATGACTTTGTAAAATAAATACCGAGTTTATATAACGCATTGTATTTGTAAACTGGATTATTCTCACCACATACCATTTTCATTTTAGTTTTTCCTTTTTAAGTAGGATAACCACTTAAGAATAATTTCGTTTCAAATCTTTTGAGTTGCTACTATTTAGCGTGGTGAATTTGTCGTCGTATCACGTCTTCGAGACCAACATTTTCGGTTCAAGAATGTCAATATAAAGTGGTGCACCAAAAATCCACATTTTGCCAATTTATTTCCGTCACTAAAAGTGATTTATATGTTCTTCGCCGCAGCACATCCTGTTCCAGCTCTTCAGTCCCAATCAATTGCTTGCGAGAGTCGTAAGCGTAACACAGTTATTAAAATGTTATTACGCGTTTTTAATTCTGCCACAGCAAAGGCAGATGACACTGTGGTTGGATATTGGTTTGCGAGAGAGACGTGACAAAAAAGTGTAATTTACGTTTAAATAGAAAATGATTGATAAAATACGGCCAAATTATCGTCATCACTGGCATCAAACTCTTTATACGTGGGGAGTGTCCCTTGTGAGTATTTTGGGTGCATTCTTTAGTGAATCTTTTAAACTTTCACGGTATCATGACGAGAAAGAACTAGAAAATGTATCTTTCCGGAGGCATTAGCACAAAAGCAACTTCCGTTTTAAGTATCATTCAGTGTTTCTGAATAAATTAAAAAAAAATATGCCAAGCTGCCAACCCATTTTGCTTTATTCTTTCTCCCTCAAGTTTGATGGTTAACATGAAGTATTGCATAAATGTCTGAAAGTTTTTGTGCATGTGTTAATGGAACTAGGTTTATGATGATGATGACTAGGGCGATGGTAGTGATGATAAGGGTGACACATGTAGCGTGTTATTCAGTAGAACAGTTTCTCTGTGTCCCGTCGTCGAGTCAAAAAAATAATTTCGTTACTTTACGAAACCTCGACATCCTTTCTCTTGAGAATGTACAGCGAAAATGAGAATTTATATTACGAGACTTAAAAAGATGATGAGGAAGACTACTACGATAAAAGCAAAATAGTGTGATGAAATAATATACCAACATTGTGAGCAAATGAGAAAATTTTGTAAATCCTTCAAACCATCGTCATTGTAGAAGAACACGTAAATGTAATATGCATAATGTAATAATAACAGTAATAGTAATGGTATGGTTTTTATTCTTTTTTAGTTTTCTCTCTTTCTCTGAATATGTGAGAAACACAGAAAAATAGAAAGAAAGACGACGGAGAGAATAAGAGAGAGACAACGGCATCGGCACACCCAAGACAAAGCACTTGTTCCACTTGACGCTCTCTTTCCATTTTCCATGTGCTGCTGATGTGCTGATGATGTATGTGCTCTTTTCTTTTCTCCGTCAACTTTCTTTTTGCTCCACTGAAAACTACATTTTTGCATTTATGCAAAATAGTTGGGATGATGAGGAGAACGGAAAAGTCTACTGCTTGCTAGTGAGTGAGAGCACTTAAACAATCACGTGTGCGAATTCATGTATGTTTGCATGTGTCTACTTCACACTGTCAAAGAAGATATAGGTAGTTTCTTTTTGGTTGATATTGTGTTGAGGTGCAGAAAATCAGTATGTAGACAATATGCATATGACCAAATGTACTATTCATGTCAAGTCAAGACACAGTGCAAGCCGGAGTGAAAGCAATGTGTAGATGTAGAGAGAAGACGTAATAGCAACAACAACATTTTGTTTTTCACTCATTCCTGCCAAAATACTCACTCGTACTAGATCTTAGGCTAACAACCACCGTTATGTATGTTATATTTTCTAACAAATCCATTCATTATTTTCGTTAGCAAGATATATACGGGCGGGTATTGATACAGAAGTACAGCCAAAATATGATACATCACAACTGAGGCTTGAACTATAAAATATAAATATACTGCATTGCATAAATTAAACGTGTAGGTATACCAAGTTTGAAACAGAATCTTTACCAAAAACTTTACACTTGTCAGAGAGTTTCGTTGATTTTTCTCTCTATATTTTATCACGCTTAATGCAGTCAACTCATTTTAACCCTTGTTTCCTTTCATCATTATAACAATATGAGAACAAGGGGAAAGTAATATTGAATGAAGTTTGCTAATATTTTGCACATTTTTGTGACTCGAGTAAAAGCGGTAGTGGCAAGTGGCAAATGTGCGAAAAGATAGTAAATGAAAAGGATGCATACGAAATGAGAAGCCCTTTCTGTCTCTGACATAAAAAATGCAGAATTCTTTTTATTGCATAACTATTCTAGCGTTAAAGAATGAGAGCCAAATGTCACGAGGACAGGAAATACGTATCTTGTCATAATGAATGTATTCGTTGAATTTTTTTTTCAAAACATGTCCCTTGTGTAGGTTAACTGCATTTGCACTTATATTTGCTTTGGGATAGGTGCTTTATTTTCATCTTGATAATAACTGTATACAGGGGTAATGTGCATTTAAATTTGAATACGAGTACATGGTTTATGTTTTAAGAAGTGTAAGGAGGTATTCTTGTAATGTGTTGCAAAGTGCACTATACATACAC